>CM055351.1:34526777-34559158 GCA_029228515.1 Populus alba x Populus x berolinensis | reverse complement strand
CACCGAAATCAAAGGCAATGAATTTCGGCAACGGGGCATCGAAGTCGGAATGCCGCGAAACTCACGAGTCAAAGCGTTTCGCCTGTTTGCGGAAGAAAGTCTGATGTAGAACAAGTAGCAGAAGCATACATGCTCAAGAGGGATCACCGAAATTCAAAGGCAACTGAATTTCGGCAACCGGGGCATCGAAGTCGGAATGCGCGAAACTCACCGAGTCAAAGCGTTTCGCCGTTTGCGGAGGAAAGTCTGATGTAGAACAAGTAGCAGAAGCATACATGTGCTCAAGAGGGATCACCCGAAATTCAAAGGCAACTGAATTTCGGCAACCGGGGCATCGAAGTCGGAATGCGCGAAACTCACCGAGTCAAAGCGTTTCGCCGTTTGCGGAAGAAGTCTGATGTAGAACAAGTAGCAGAAGCATACATGCTCAAGAGGGATCACCCGAAATTCAAAGGCAACTGAATTTCGGCAACCGGGGCATCGAAGTCGGAATGCCGCGAAACTCACCGAGTCAAAGCGTTTCGCCGTTTGCGGAAGAAGTTGATGTAGAACAAGTAGCAGAAGCATACATGCTCAAGAGGGATCACCCGAAATTCAAAGGCAACTGAATTTCGGCAACCGGGGCATCGAAGTCGGAATGCCGCGAAACTCACCGAGTCAAAGCGTTTCGCCGTTTGCGGAAGAAGTCTGATGTAGAACAAGTAGCAGAAGCATACATGCTCAAGAGGGATCACCCGAAATTCAAAGGCAACTGAATTTCGGCAACCGGGGCATCGAAGTCGGAATGCCGCGAAACTCACCGAGTCAAAGCGTTTCGCCGTTTGCGGAAGAAGTCTGATGTAGAACAAGTAGCAGAAGCATACATGCTCAAGAGGGATCACCCGAAATTCAAAGGCAACTGAATTTCGGCAACCGGGGCATCGAAGTCGGAATGCCGCGAAACTCACCGAGTCAAAGCGTTTCGCGTTTGCGGAAGAAAGTCTGATGTAGAACAAGTAGCAGAAGCATACATGCTCAAGAGGGATCACCCGAAATTCAAAGGCAACTGAATTTCGGCAACCGGGGCATCGAAGTCGGAATGCCGCGAAACTCACCGAGTCAAAGCGTTTCGCGTTTGCGGAAGAAAGTCTGATGTAGAACAAGTAGCAGAAGCATACATGCTCAAGAGGGATCACCCGAAATTCAAAGGCAACTGAATTTCGGCAACCGGGGCATCGAAGTCGGAATGCCGCGAAACTCACCGAGTCAAAGCGTTTCGCCGTTTGCGGAAGAAGTCTGATGTAGAACAAGTAGCAGAAGCATACATGCTCAAGAGGGATCACCCGAAATTCAAAGGCAACTGAATTTCGGCAACCGGGGCATCGAAGTCGGAATGCCGCGAAACTCACCGAGTCAAAGCGTTTCGCCGTTTGCGGAAGAAGTCTGATGTAGAACAAGTAGCAGAAGCATACATGCTCAAGAGGGATCACCCGAAATTCAAAGGCAACTGAATTTCGGCAACCGGGGCATCGAAGTCGGAATGCCGCGAAACTCACCGAGTCAAAGCGTTTCGCCGTTTGCGGAAGGAAGTCTGATGTAGAACAAGTAGCAGAAGCATACATGCTCAAGAGGGATCACCCGAAATTCAAAGGCAACTGAATTTCGGCAACCGGGCATCGAAGTCGGAATGCCGCGAAACTCACCGAGTCAAAGCGTTTCGCCGTTTGCGGAAGAAAGTCTGATGTAGAACAAGTAGCAGAAGCATACATGCTCAAGAGGGATCACCCGAAATTCAAAGGCAACTGAATTTCGGCAACCGGGGCATCGAAGTCGGAATGCCGCGAAACTCACCGAGTCAAAGCGTTTCGCCGTTTGCGGAAGAAAGTCTGATGTAGAACAAGTAGCAGAAGCATACATGCTCAAGAGGGATCACCCGAAATTCAAAGGCAACTGAATTTCGGCAACGGGGCATCGAAGTCGGAATGCGCGAAACTCACCGAGTCAAAGCGTTTCGCGTTTGCGGAAGAAGTTGATGTAGAACAAGTAGCAGAAGCATACATGCTCAAGAGGGATCACCCGAAATTCAAAGGCAACTGAATTTCGGCAACGGGGCATCGAAGTCGGAATGCCGCGAAACTCACCGAGTCAAAGCGTTTCGCCGTTTGCGGAAGAAAGTCTGATGTAGAACAAGTAGCAGAAGCATACATGCTCAAGAGGGATCACCCGAAATTCAAAGGCAACTGAATTTCGGCAACCGGGGCATCGAAGTCGGAATGCCGCGAAACTCACCGAGTCAAAGCGTTTCGCCGTTTGCGGAAGAAAGTCTGATGTAGAACAAGTAGCAGAAGCATACATGCTCAAGAGGGATCACCCGAAATTCAAAGGCAACTGAATTTCGGCAACCGGGGCATCGAAGTCGGAATGCCGCGAAACTCACCGAGTCAAAGCGTTTCGCCGTTTGCGGAAGAAAGTCTGATGTAGAACAAGTAGCAGAAGCATACATGCTCAAGAGGGATCACCCGAAATTCAAAGGCAACTGAATTTCGGCAACCGGGGCATCGAAGTCGGAATGCCGCGAAACTCACCGAGTCAAAGCGTTTCGCCGTTTGCGGAAGAAAGTCTGATGTAGAACAAGTAGCAGAAGCATACATGCTCAAGAGGGATCACCCGAAATTCAAAGGCAACTGAATTTCGGCAAACGGGGCATCGAAGTCGGAATGCCGCGAAACTCACCGAGTCAAAGCGTTTCGCCGTTTGCGGAAGAAGTCTGATGTAGAACAAGTAGCAGAAGCATACATGCTCAAGAGGGATCACCCGAAATTCAAAGGCAACTGAATTTCGGCAACCGGGGCATCGAAGTCGGAATGCCGCGAAACTCACCGAGTCAAAGCGTTTCGCCGTTTGCGGAAGAAGTCTGATGTAGAACAAGTAGCAGAAGCATACATGCTCAAGAGGGATCACCCGAAATTCAAAGGCAACTGAATTTCGGCAACCGGGGCATCGAAGTCGGAATGCCGCGAAACTCACCGAGTCAAAGCGTTTCGCCGTTTGCGGAAGAAGTCTGATGTAGAACAAGTAGCAGAAGCATACATGCTCAAGAGGGATCACCCGAAATTCAAAGGCAACTGAATTTCGGCAACCGGGGCATCGAAGTCGGAATGCCGCGAAACTCACCGAGTCAAAGCGTTTCGCCGTTTGCGGAAGAAGTCTGATGTAGAACAAGTAGCAGAAGCATACATGCTCAAGAGGGATCACCCGAAATTCAAAGGCAACTGAATTTCGGCAACCGGGGCATCGAAGTCGGAATGCCGCGAAACTCACCGAGTCAAAGCGTTTCGCCGTTTGCGGAAGAAGTCTGATGTAGAACAAGTAGCAGAAGCATACATGCTCAAGAGGGATCACCCGAAATTCAAAGGCAACTGAATTTCGGCAACCGGGGCATCGAAGTCGGAATGCCGCGAAACTCACCGAGTCAAAGCGTTTCGCCGTTTGCGGAAGAAGTCTGATGTAGAACAAGTAGCAGAAGCATACATGCTCAAGAGGGATCACCCGAAATTCAAAGGCAACTGAATTTCGGCAACGGGGCATCGAAGTCGGAATGCCGCGAAACTCACCGAGTCAAAGCGTTTCGCCGTTTGCGGAAGAAAGTCTGATGTAGAACAAGTAGCAGAAGCATACATGCTCAAGAGGGATCACCCGAAATTCAAAGGCAACTGAATTTCGGCAACGGGGCATCGAAGTCGGAATGCCGCGAAACTCACCGAGTCAAAGCGTTTCGCCGTTTGCGGAAGAAGTCTGATGTAGAACAAGTAGCAGAAGCATACATGCTCAAGAGGGATCACCCGAAATTCAAAGGCAACTGAATTTCGGCAACCGGGGCATCGAAGTCGGAATGCCGCGAAACTCACCGAGTCAAAGCGTTTCGCCGTTTGCGGAAGAAAGTCTGATGTAGAACAAGTAGCAGAAGCATACATGCTCAAGAGGGATCACCCGAAATTCAAAGGCAACTGAATTTCGGCAACCGGGGCATCGAAGTCGGAATGCCGCGAAACTCACCGAGTCAAAGCGTTTCGCCGTTTGCGGAAGAAGTCTGATGTAGAACAAGTAGCAGAAGCATACATGCTCAAGAGGGATCACCCGAAATTCAAAGGCAACTGAATTTCGGCAACCGGGGCATCGAAGTCGGAATGCCGCGAAACTCACCAAGTCAAAGCGTTTCGCCGTTTGTGGAAGAAGTCTGATGTAGAACAAGTAGCAGAAGCATACATGCTCAAGAGGGATCACCCGAAATTCAAAGGCAACTGAATTTCGGCAACCGGGGCATCGAAGGCGGAATGCCGCGAAACTCACCGAGTTAAAGCGTTTCGGTGTTTGCGGAAGAAAGTCTGATGTAGAACAAGTAGCAGAAGCATAAATGCTCAAGAGGGATCACCCGAAATTCAAAGACAACTGAATTTCTTCAACCGGGGCATCGAAGTCGGAATGCCGCGAAACTCATCGAGTCAAAGCGTTTCGCCGTTTGCGGAGAAAGTCTAATGTAGAACAAGTAGCAGAAGCATACATGCTCAAGAGGGATCACCCGAAATTCAAAGACAACTGAATTTCTTCAACCGGGGCATCGAAGTCGGAATGCCGCGAAACTCATCGAGTCAAAGCGTTTCGCCTTTTGCGGAAGAAGTCTGATGTAGAACAAGTAGCAGAAGCATACATGCTCAAGAGGGATCACCCGAAATTAAAAGGCAACTGAATTTCGGCAACCAGGGCATCGAAGACGGAATGCCGCGAAACTCACCGAGTCGAAGCGTTTCGCCATTTTCGGAAAAAGTCTGATGTAGAACAAGTAGCAGAAGCATACATGCTCAAAAGGGAACGCCCGAAATTCAAAGGCAACTGAATTTCGGCAACCGGGGCATCGAAGCCGGAATGCCGCGAAACTCACCGAGTCAAAGAGTTTCGCCGTTTGCGGAAGAAGTCTGATGTAGAACAAGTAGCAGAAGCATACATGCTCAAGAGGGATCACCCGAAATTCAAAGGCAACTGAATTTCGGCAACCGGGGCATCGAAGTCGGAATGCCGCGAAACTCACCGAGTCAAAGCGTTTCGCCGTTTGCGGAAGAAGTCTGATGTAGAACAAGTAGCAGAAGCATACATGCTCAAGAGGGATCACCCGAAATTCAAAGGCAACTGAATTTCGGCAACCGGGGCATCGAAGTCGGAATGCCGCGAAACTCACCGAGTCAAAGCGTTTCGCCGTTTGCGGAAGAAGTCTGATGTAGAACAAGTAGCAGAAGCATACATGCTCAAGAGGGATCACCCGAAATTCAAAGGCAACTGAATTTCGGCAACGGGGCATCGAAGTCGGAATGCCGCGAAACTCACCGAGTCAAAGCGTTTCGCCGTTTGCGGAAGAAAGTCTGATGTAGAACAAGTAGCAGAAGCATACATGCTCAAGAGGGATCACCCGAAATTCAAAGGCAACTGAATTTCGGCAACCGGGGCATCGAAGTCGGAATGCCGCGAAACTCACCGAGTCAAAGCGTTTCGCCGTTTGCGGAAGAAGTCTGATGTAGAACAAGTAGCAGAAGCATACATGCTCAAGAGGGATCACCCGAAATTCAAAGGCAACTGAATTTCGGCAACCGGGGCATCGAAGTCGGAATGCCGCGAAACTCACCGAGTCAAAGCGTTTCGCCGTTTGCGGAAGAAGTCTGATGTAGAACAAGTAGCAGAAGCATACATGCTCAAGAGGGATCACCCGAAATTCAAAGGCAACTGAATTTCGGCAACCGGGGCATCGAAGTCGGAATGCCGCGAAACTCACCGAGTCAAAGCGTTTCGCCGTTTGCGGAAGAAAGTCTGATGTAGAACAAGTAGCAGAAGCATACATGCTCAAGAGGGATCACCCGAAATTCAAAGGCAACTGAATTTCGGCAACCGGGGCATCGAAGTCGGAATGCCGCGAAACTCACCGAGTCAAAGCGTTTCGCCGTTTGCGGAAGAAGTCTGATGTAGAACAAGTAGCAGAAGCATACATGCTCAAGAGGGATCACCCGAAATTCAAAGGCAACTGAATTTCGGCAACCGGGGCATCGAAGTCGGAATGCCGCGAAACTCACCGAGTCAAAGCGTTTCGCCGTTTGCGGAAGAAGTCTGATGTAGAACAAGTAGCAGAAGCATACATGCTCAAGAGGGATCACCCGAAATTCAAAGGCAACTGAATTTCGGCAACCGGGGCATCGAAGTCGGAATGCCGCGAAACTCACCGAGTCAAAGCGTTTCGCCGTTTGCGGAAGAAAGTCTGATGTAGAACAAGTAGCAGAAGCATACATGCTCAAGAGGGATCACCCGAAATTCAAAGGCAACTGAATTTCGGCAACCGGGGCATCGAAGTCGGAATGCCGCGAAACTCACCGAGTCAAAGCGTTTCGCCGTTTGCGGAAGAAAGTCTGATGTAGAACAAGTAGCAGAAGCATACATGCTCAAGAGGGATCACCCGAAATTCAAAGGCAACTGAATTTCGGCAACCGGGGCATCGAAGTCGGAATGCCGCGAAACTCACCGAGTCAAAGCGTTTCGCCGTTTGCGGAAGAAGTCTGATGTAGAACAAGTAGCAGAAGCATACATGCTCAAGAGGGATCACCCGAAATTCAAAGGCAACTGAATTTCGGCAACCGGGGCATCGAAGTCGGAATGCCGCGAAACTCACCGAGTCAAAGCGTTTCGCCGTTTGCGGAAGAAGTCTGATGTAGAACAAGTAGCAGAAGCATACATGCTCAAGAGGGATCACCCGAAATTCAAAGGCAACTGAATTTCGGCAACCGGGGCATCGAAGTCGGAATGCCGCGAAACTCACCGAGTCAAAGCGTTTCGCCGTTTGCGGAAGAAAGTCTGATGTAGAACAAGTAGCAGAAGCATACATGCTCAAGAGGGATCACCCGAAATTCAAAGGCAACTGAATTTCGGCAACCGGGCATCGAAGTCGGAATGCCGCGAAACTCACCGAGTCAAAGCGTTTCGCCGTTTGCGGAAGAAGTCTGATGTAGAACAAGTAGCAGAAGCATACATGCTCAAGAGGGATCACCCGAAATTCAAAGGCAACTGAATTTCGGCAACCGGGGCATCGAAGTCGGAATGCCGCGAAACTCACCGAGTCAAAGCGTTTCGCCGTTTGCGGAAGAAAGTCTGATGTAGAACAAGTAGCAGAAGCATACATGCTCAAGAGGGATCACCCGAAATTCAAAGGCAACTGAATTTCGGCAACCGGGGCATCGAAGTCGGAATGCCGCGAAACTCACCGAGTCAAAGCGTTTCGCCGTTTGCGGAAGAAGTCTGATGTAGAACAAGTAGCAGAAGCATACATGCTCAAGAGGGATCACCCGAAATTCAAAGGCAACTGAATTTCGGCAACCGGGGCATCGAAGTCGGAATGCCGCGAAACTCACCGAGTCAAAGCGTTTCGCCGTTTGCGGAAGAAGTCTGATGTAGAACAAGTAGCAGAAGCATACATGCTCAAGAGGGATCACCCGAAATTCAAAGGCAACTGAATTTCGGCAACCGGGGCATCGAAGTCGGAATGCCGCGAAACTCACCGAGTCAAAGCGTTTCGCCGTTTGCGGAAGAAGTCTGATGTAGAACAAGTAGCAGAAGCATACATGCTCAAGAGGGATCACCCGAAATTCAAAGGCAACTGAATTTCGGCAACCGGGGCATCGAAGTCGGAATGCCGCGAAACTCACCGAGTCAAAGCGTTTCGCCGTTTGCGGAAGAAAGTCTGATGTAGAACAAGTAGCAGAAGCATACATGCTCAAGAGGGATCACCCGAAATTCAAAGGCAACTGAATTTCGGCAACCGGGGCATCGAAGTCGGAATGCCGCGAAACTCACCGAGTCAAAGCGTTTCGCCGTTTGCGGAAGAAAGTCTGATGTAGAACAAGTAGCAGAAGCATACATGCTCAAGAGGGATCACCCGAAATTCAAAGGCAACTGAATTTCGGCAACCGGGGCATCGAAGTCGGAATGCCGCGAAACTCACCGAGTCAAAGCGTTTCGCCGTTTGCGGAAGAAAGTCTGATGTAGAACAAGTAGCAGAAGCATACATGCTCAAGAGGGATCACCCGAAATTCAAAGGCAACTGAATTTCGGCAACCGGGGCATCGAAGTCGGAATGCCGCGAAACTCACCGAGTCAAAGCGTTTCGCCGTTTGCGGAAGAAGTCTGATGTAGAACAAGTAGCAGAAGCATACATGCTCAAGAGGGATCACCCGAAATTCAAAGGCAACTGAATTTCGGCAACCGGGGCATCGAAGTCGGAATGCCGCGAAACTCACCGAGTCAAAGCGTTTCGCCGTTTGCGGAAAAGTCTGATGTAGAACAAGTAGCAGAAGCATACATGCTCAAGAGGGATCACCCGAAATTCAAAGGCAACTGAATTTCGGCAACCGGGGCATCGAAGTCGGAATGCCGCGAAACTCACCGAGTCAAAGCGTTTCGCCGTTTGCGGAAGAAGTCTGATGTAGAACAAGTAGCAGAAGCATACATGCTCAAGAGGGATCACCCGAAATTCAAAGGCAACTGAATTTCGGCAACCGGGGCATCGAAGTCGGAATGCCGCGAAACTCACCGAGTCAAAGCGTTTCGCCGTTTGCGGAAGAAGTCTGATGTAGAACAAGTAGCAGAAGCATACATGCTCAAGAGGGATCACCCGAAATTCAAAGGCAACTGAATTTCGGCAACCGGGGCATCGAAGTCGGAATGCCGCGAAACTCACCGAGTCAAAGCGTTTCGCCGTTTGCGGAAGAAGTCTGATGTAGAACAAGTAGCAGAAGCATACATGCTCAAGAGGGATCACCCGAAATTCAAAGGCAACTGAATTTCGGCAACCGGGGCATCGAAGTCGGAATGCCGCGAAACTCACCGAGTCAAAGCGTTTCGCCGTTTGCGGAAGAAGTCTGATGTAGAACAAGTAGCAGAAGCATACATGCTCAAGAGGGATCACCCGAAATTCAAAGGCAACTGAATTTCGGCAACCGGGGCATCGAAGTCGGAATGCCGCGAAACTCACCGAGTCAAAGCGTTTCGCCGTTTGCGGAAGAAGAAGTCTGATGTAGAACAAGTAGCAGAAGCATACATGCTCAAGAGGGATCACCCGAAATTCAAAGGCAACTGAATTTCGGCAACGGGGCATCGAAGTCGGAATGCCGCGAAACTCACCGAGTCAAAGCGTTTCGCCGTTTGCGGAAGAAAAGTCTGATGTAGAACAAGTAGCAGAAGCATACATGCTCAAGAGGGATCACCCGAAATTCAAAGGCAACTGAATTTCGGCAACCGGGGCATCGAAGTCGGAATGCCGCGAAACTCACCGAGTCAAAGCGTTTCGCCGTTTGCGGAAGAAGTCTGATGTAGAACAAGTAGCAGAAGCATACATGCTCAAGAGGGATCACCCGAAATTCAAAGGCAACTGAATTTCGGCAACCGGGGCATCGAAGTCGGAATGCCGCGAAACTCACCGAGTCAAAGCGTTTCGCCGTTTGCGGAAGAAGTCTGATGTAGAACAAGTAGCAGAAGCATACATGCTCAAGAGGGATCACCCGAAATTCAAAGGCAACTGAATTTCGGCAACCGGGGCATCGAAGTCGGAATGCCGCGAAACTCACCGAGTCAAAGCGTTTCGCCGTTTGCGGAAGAAGTCTGATGTAGAACAAGTAGCAGAAGCATACATGCTCAAGAGGGATCACCCGAAATTCAAAGGCAACTGAATTTCGGCAACCGGGGCATCGAAGTCGGAATGCCGCGAAACTCACCGAGTCAAAGCGTTTCGCCGTTTGCGGAAGAAAGTCTGATGTAGAACAAGTAGCAGAAGCATACATGCTCAAGAGGGATCACCCGAAATTCAAAGGCAACTGAATTTCGGCAACCGGGGCATCGAAGTCGGAATGCCGCGAAACTCACCGAGTCAAAGCGTTTCGCCGTTTGCGGAAGAAAGTCTGATGTAGAACAAGTAGCAGAAGCATACATGCTCAAGAGGGATCACCCGAAATTCAAAGGCAACTGAATTTCGGCAACCGGGGCATCGAAGTCGGAATGCCGCGAAACTCACCGAGTCAAAGCGTTTCGCCGTTTGCGGAAGAAAGTCTGATGTAGAACAAGTAGCAGAAGCATACATGCTCAAGAGGGATCACCCGAAATTCAAAGGCAACTGAATTTCGGCAACCGGGGCATCGAAGTCGGAATGCCGCGAAACTCACCGAGTCAAAGCGTTTCGCCGTTTGCGGAAGAAAGTCTGATGTAGAACAAGTAGCAGAAGCATACATGCTCAAGAGGGATCACCCGAAATTCAAAGGCAACTGAATTTCGGCAACCGGGGCATCGAAGTCGGAATGCCGCGAAACTCACCGAGTCAAAGCGTTTCGCCGTTTGCGGAAGAAAGTCTGATGTAGAACAAGTAGCAGAAGCATACATGCTCAAGAGGGATCACCCGAAATTCAAAGGCAACTGAATTTCGGCAACCGGGGCATCGAAGTCGGAATGCCGCGAAACTCACCGAGTCAAAGCGTTTCGCCGTTTGCGGAAGAAGTCTGATGTAGAACAAGTAGCAGAAGCATACATGCTCAAGAGGGATCACCCGAAATTCAAAGGCAACTGAATTTCGGCAACCGGGGCATCGAAGTCGGAATGCCGCGAAACTCACCGAGTCAAAGCGTTTCGCCGTTTGCGGAAGAAGTCTGATGTAGAACAAGTAGCAGAAGCATACATGCTCAAGAGGGATCACCCGAAATTCAAAGGCAACTGAATTTCGGCAACCGGGGCATCGAAGTCGGAATGCCGCGAAACTCACCGAGTCAAAGCGTTTCGCCGTTTGCGGAAGAAAGTCTGATGTAGAACAAGTAGCAGAAGCATACATGCTCAAGAGGGATCACCCGAAATTCAAAGGCAACTGAATTTCGGCAACCGGGGCATCGAAGTCGGAATGCCGCGAAACTCACCGAGTCAAAGCGTTTCGCCGTTTGCGGAAGAAAGTCTGATGTAGAACAAGTAGCAGAAGCATACATGCTCAAGAGGGATCACCCGAAATTCAAAGGCAACTGAATTTCGGCAACCGGGGCATCGAAGTCGGAATGCCGCGAAACTCACCGAGTCAAAGCGTTTCGCCGTTTGCGGAAGAAAGTCTGATGTAGAACAAGTAGCAGAAGCATACATGCTCAAGAGGGATCACCCGAAATTCAAAGGCAACTGAATTTCGGCAACCGGGGCATCGAAGTCGGAATGCCGCGAAACTCACCGAGTCAAAGCGTTTCGCCGTTTGCGGAAGAAGTCTGATGTAGAACAAGTAGCAGAAGCATACATGCTCAAGAGGGATCACCCGAAATTCAAAGGCAACTGAATTTCGGCAACCGGGGCATCGAAGTCGGAATGCCGCGAAACTCACCGAGTCAAAGCGTTTCGCCGTTTGCGGAAGAAAGTCTGATGTAGAACAAGTAGCAGAAGCATACATGCTCAAGAGGGATCACCCGAAATTCAAAGGCAACTGAATTTCGGCAACCGGGGCATCGAAGTCGGAATGCCGCGAAACTCACCGAGTCAAAGCGTTTCGCCGTTTGCGGAAGAAGTCTGATGTAGAACAAGTAGCAGAAGCATACATGCTCAAGAGGGATCACCCGAAATTCAAAGGCAACTGAATTTCGGCAACCGGGGCATCGAAGTCGGAATGCCGCGAAACTCACCGAGTCAAAGCGTTTCGCCGTTTGCGGAAGAAGTCTGATGTAGAACAAGTAGCAGAAGCATACATGCTCAAGAGGGATCACCCGAAATTCAAAGGCAACTGAATTTCGGCAACCGGGGCATCGAAGTCGGAATGCCGCGAAACTCACCGAGTCAAAGCGTTTCGCCGTTTGCGGAAGAAGTCTGATGTAGAACAAGTAGCAGAAGCATACATGCTCAAGAGGGATCACCCGAAATTCAAAGGCAACTGAATTTCGGCAACCGGGGCATCGAAGTCGGAATGCCGCGAAACTCACCGAGTCAAAGCGTTTCGCCGTTTGCGGAAGAAGTCTGATGTAGAACAAGTAGCAGAAGCATACATGCTCAAGAGGGATCACCCGAAATTCAAAGGCAACTGAATTTCGGCAACCGGGGCATCGAAGTCGGAATGCCGCGAAACTCACCGAGTCAAAGCGTTTCGCCGTTTGCGGAAGAAGTCTGATGTAGAACAAGTAGCAGAAGCATACATGCTCAAGAGGGATCACCCGAAATTCAAAGGCAACTGAATTTCGGCAACCGGGGCATCGAAGTCGGAATGCCGCGAAACTCACCGAGTCAAAGCGTTTCGCCGTTTGCGGAAGAAGTCTGATGTAGAACAAGTAGCAGAAGCATACATGCTCAAGAGGGATCACCCGAAATTCAAAGGCAACTGAATTTCGGCAACCGGGGCATCGAAGTCGGAATGCCGCGAAACTCACCGAGTCAAAGCGTTTCGCCGTTTGCGGAAGAAGTCTGATGTAGAACAAGTAGCAGAAGCATACATGCTCAAGAGGGATCACCCGAAATTCAAAGGCAACTGAATTTCGGCAACCGGGGCATCGAAGTCGGAATGCCGCGAAACTCACCGAGTCAAAGCGTTTCGCCGTTTGCGGAAGAAGTCTGATGTAGAACAAGTAGCAGAAGCATACATGCTCAAGAGGGATCACCCGAAATTCAAAGGCAACTGAATTTCGGCAACCGGGGCATCGAAGTCGGAATGCCGCGAAACTCACCGAGTCAAAGCGTTTCGCCGTTTGCGGAAGAAGTCTGATGTAGAACAAGTAGCAGAAGCATACATGCTCAAGAGGGATCACCCGAAATTCAAAGGCAACTGAATTTCGGCAACCGGGGCATCGAAGTCGGAATGCCGCGAAACTCACCGAGTCAAAGCGTTTCGCCGTTTGCGGAAGAAGTCTGATGTAGAACAAGTAGCAGAAGCATACATGCTCAAGAGGGATCACCCGAAATTCAAAGGCAACTGAATTTCGGCAACCGGGGCATCGAAGTCGGAATGCCGCGAAACTCACCGAGTCAAAGCGTTTCGCCGTTTGCGGAAGAAGTCTGATGTAGAACAAGTAGCAGAAGCATACATGCTCAAGAGGGATCACCCGAAATTCAAAGGCAACTGAATTTCGGCAACCGGGGCATCGAAGTCGGAATGCCGCGAAACTCACCGAGTCAAAGCGTTTCGCCGTTTGCGGAAGAAGTCTGATGTAGAACAAGTAGCAGAAGCATACATGCTCAAGAGGGATCACCCGAAATTCAAAGGCAACTGAATTTCGGCAACCGGGGCATCGAAGTCGGAATGCCGCGAAACTCACCGAGTCAAAGCGTTTCGCCGTTTGCGGAAGAAGTCTGATGTAGAACAAGTAGCAGAAGCATACATGCTCAAGAGGGATCACCCGAAATTCAAAGGCAACTGAATTTCGGCAACCGGGGCATCGAAGTCGGAATGCCGCGAAACTCACCGAGTCAAAGCGTTTCGCCGTTTGCGGAAGGAAGTCTGATGTAGAACAAGTAGCAGAAGCATACATGCTCAAGAGGGATCACCCGAAATTCAAAGGCAACTGAATTTCGGCAACCGGGGCATCGAAGTCGGAATGCCGCGAAACTCACCGAGTCAAAGCGTTTCGCCGTTTGCGGAAGAAGTCTGATGTAGAACAAGTAGCAGAAGCATACATGCTCAAGAGGGATCACCCGAAATTCAAAGGCAACTGAATTTCGGCAACCGGGGCATCGAAGTCGGAATGCCGCGAAACTCACCGAGTCAAAGCGTTTCGCCGTTTGCGGAAGAAGTCTGATGTAGAACAAGTAGCAGAAGCATACATGCTCAAGAGGGATCACCCGAAATTCAAAGGCAACTGAATTTCGGCAACCGGGGCATCGAAGTCGGAATGCCGCGAAACTCACCGAGTCAAAGCGTTTCGCCGTTTGCGGAAGAAGTCTGATGTAGAACAAGTAGCAGAAGCATACATGCTCAAGAGGGATCACCCGAAATTCAAAGGCAACTGAATTTCGGCAACCGGGGCATCGAAGTCGGAATGCCGCGAAACTCACCGAGTCAAAGCGTTTCGCCGTTTGCGGAAGAAGTCTGATGTAGAACAAGTAGCAGAAGCATACATGCTCAAGAGGGATCACCCGAAATTCAAAGGCAACTGAATTTCGGCAACCGGGGCATCGAAGTCGGAATGCCGCGAAACTCACCGAGTCAAAGCGTTTCGCCGTTTGCGGAAGAAGTCTGATGTAGAACAAGTAGCAGAAGCATACATGCTCAAGAGGGATCACCCGAAATTCAAAGGCAACTGAATTTCGGCAACCGGGGCATCGAAGTCGGAATGCCGCGAAACTCACCGAGTCAAAGCGTTTCGCCGTTTGCGGAAGAAGTCTGATGTAGAACAAGTAGCAGAAGCATACATGCTCAAGAGGGATCACCCGAAATTCAAAGGCAACTGAATTTCGGCAACCGGGGCATCGAAGTCGGAATGCCGCGAAACTCACCGAGTCAAAGCGTTTCGCCGTTTGCGGAAGAAGTCTGATGTAGAACAAGTAGCAGAAGCATACATGCTCAAGAGGGATCACCCGAAATTCAAAGGCAACTGAATTTCGGCAACCGGGGCATCGAAGTCGGAATGCCGCGAAACTCACCGAGTCAAAGCGTTTCGCCGTTTGCGGAAGAAGTCTGATGTAGAACAAGTAGCAGAAGCATACATGCTCAAGAGGGATCACCCGAAATTCAAAGGCAACTGAATTTCGGCAACCGGGGCATCGAAGTCGGAATGCCGCGAAACTCACCGAGTCAAAGCGTTTCGCCGTTTGCGGAAGAAGTCTGATGTAGAACAAGTAGCAGAAGCATACATGCTCAAGAGGGATCACCCGAAATTCAAAGGCAACTGAATTTCGGCAACGGGGCATCGAAGTCGGAATGCCGCGAAACTCACCGAGTCAAAGCGTTTCGCCGTTTGCGGAAGAAGTCTGATGTAGAACAAGTAGCAGAAGCATACATGCTCAAGAGGGATCACCCGAAATTCAAAGGCAACTGAATTTCGGCAACCGGGGCATCGAAGTCGGAATGCCGCGAAACTCACCGAGTCAAAGCGTTTCGCCGTTTGCGGAAGAAAGTCTGATGTAGAACAAGTAGCAGAAGCATACATGCTCAAGAGGGATCACCCGAAATTCAAAGGCAACTGAATTTCGGCAACCGGGGCATCGAAGTCGGAATGCCGCGAAACTCACCGAGTCAAAGCGTTTCGCCGTTTGCGGAAGAAGTCTGATGTAGAACAAGTAGCAGAAGCATACATGCTCAAGAGGGATCACCCGAAATTCAAAGGCAACTGAATTTCGGCAACCGGGGCATCGAAGTCGGAATGCCGCGAAACTCACCGAGTCAAAGCGTTTCGCCGTTTGCGGAAGAAGTCTGATGTAGAACAAGTAGCAGAAGCATACATGCTCAAGAGGGATCACCCGAAATTCAAAGGCAACTGAATTTCGGCAACCGGGGCATCGAAGTCGGAATGCCGCGAAACTCACCGAGTCAAAGCGTTTCGCCGTTTGCGGAAGAAGTCTGATGTAGAACAAGTAGCAGAAGCATACATGCTCAAGAGGGATCACCCGAAATTCAAAGGCAACTGAATTTCGGCAACCGGGGCATCGAAGTCGGAATGCCGCGAAACTCACCGAGTCAAAGCGTTTCGCCGTTTGCGGAAGAAGTCTGATGTAGAACAAGTAGCAGAAGCATACATGCTCAAGAGGGATCACCCGAAATTCAAAGGCAACTGAATTTCGGCAACCGGGGCATCGAAGTCGGAATGCCGCGAAACTCACCGAGTCAAAGCGTTTCGCCGTTTGCGGAAGAAGTCTGATGTAGAACAAGTAGCAGAAGCATACATGCTCAAGAGGGATCACCCGAAATTCAAAGGCAACTGAATTTCGGCAACCGGGGCATCGAAGTCGGAATGCCGCGAAACTCACCGAGTCAAAGCGTTTCGCCGTTTGCGGAAGAAGTCTGATGTAGAACAAGTAGCAGAAGCATACATGCTCAAGAGGGATCACCCGAAATTCAAAGGCAACTGAATTTCGGCAACCGGGGCATCGAAGTCGGAATGCCGCGAAACTCACCGAGTCAAAGCGTTTCGCCGTTTGCGGAAGAAGTCTGATGTAGAACAAGTAGCAGAAGCATACATGCTCAAGAGGGATCACCCGAAATTCAAAGGCAACTGAATTTCGGCAACCGGGGCATCGAAGTCGGAATGCCGCGAAACTCACCGAGTCAAAGCGTTTCGCCGTTTGCGGAAGAAAGTCTGATGTAGAACAAGTAGCAGAAGCATACATGCTCAAGAGGGATCACCCGAAATTCAAAGGCAACTGAATTTCGGCAACCGGGGCATCGAAGTCGGAATGCCGCGAAACTCACCGAGTCAAAGCGTTTCGCCGTTTGCGGAAGAAGTCTGATGTAGAACAAGTAGCAGAAGCATACATGCTCAAGAGGGATCACCCGAAATTCAAAGGCAACTGAATTTCGGCAACCGGGGCATCGAAGTCGGAATGCCGCGAAACTCACCGAGTCAAAGCGTTTCGCCGTTTGCGGAAGAAGTCTGATGTAGAACAAGTAGCAGAAGCATACATGCTCAAGAGGGATCACCCGAAATTCAAAGGCAACTGAATTTCGGCAACCGGGGCATCGAAGTCGGAATGCCGCGAAACTCACCGAGTCAAAGCGTTTCGCCGTTTGCGGAAGAAGTCTGATGTAGAACAAGTAGCAGAAGCATACATGCTCAAGAGGGATCACCCGAAATTCAAAGGCAACTGAATTTCGGCAACCGGGGCATCGAAGTCGGAATGCCGCGAAACTCACCGAGTCAAAGCGTTTCGCCGTTTGCGGAAGAAGTCTGATGTAGAACAAGTAGCAGAAGCATACATGCTCAAGAGGGATCACCCGAAATTCAAAGGCAACTGAATTTCGGCAACCGGGGCATCGAAGTCGGAATGCCGCGAAACTCACCGAGTCAAAGCGTTTCGCCGTTTGCGGAAGAAGTCTGATGTAGAACAAGTAGCAGAAGCATACATGCTCAAGAGGGATCACCCGAAATTCAAAGGCAACTGAATTTCGGCAACCGGGGCATCGAAGTCGGAATGCCGCGAAACTCACCGAGTCAAAGCGTTTCGCCGTTTGCGGAAGAAGTCTGATGTAGAACAAGTAGCAGAAGCATACATGCTCAAGAGGGATCACCCGAAATTCAAAGGCAACTGAATTTCGGCAACCGGGGCATCGAAGTCGGAATGCCGCGAAACTCACCGAGTCAAAGCGTTTCGCCGTTTGCGGAAGAAAGTCTGATGTAGAACAAGTAGCAGAAGCATACATGCTCAAGAGGGATCACCCGAAATTCAAAGGCAACTGAATTTCGGCAACCGGGGCATCGAAGTCGGAATGCCGCGAAACTCACCGAGTCAAAGCGTTTCGCCGTTTGCGGAAGAAGTCTGATGTAGAACAAGTAGCAGAAGCATACATGCTCAAGAGGGATCACCCGAAATTCAAAGGCAACTGAATTTCGGCAACCGGGGCATCGAAGTCGGAATGCCGCGAAACTCACCGAGTCAAAGCGTTTCGCCGTTTGCGGAAGAAGTCTGATGTAGAACAAGTAGCAGAAGCATACATGCTCAAGAGGGATCACCCGAAATTCAAAGGCAACTGAATTTCGGCAACCGGGGCATCGAAGTCGGAATGCCGCGAAACTCACCGAGTCAAAGCGTTTCGCCGTTTGCGGAAGAAGTCTGATGTAGAACAAGTAGCAGAAGCATACATGCTCAAGAGGGATCACCCGAAATTCAAAGGCAACTGAATTTCGGCAACCGGGGCATCGAAGTCGGAATGCCGCGAAACTCACCGAGTCAAAGCGTTTCGCCGTTTGCGGAAGAAGTCTGATGTAGAACAAGTAGCAGAAGCATACATGCTCAAGAGGGATCACCCGAAATTCAAAGGCAACTGAATTTCGGCAACCGGGGCATCGAAGTCGGAATGCCGCGAAACTCACCGAGTCAAAGCGTTTCGCCGTTTGCGGAAGAAGTCTGATGTAGAACAAGTAGCAGAAGCATACATGCTCAAGAGGGATCACCCGAAATTCAAAGGCAACTGAATTTCGGCAACCGGGGCATCGAAGTCGGAATGCCGCGAAACTCACCGAGTCAAAGCGTTTCGCCGTTTGCGGAAGAAGTCTGATGTAGAACAAGTAGCAGAAGCATACATGCTCAAGAGGGATCACCCGAAATTCAAAGGCAACTGAATTTCGGCAACCGGGGCATCGAAGTCGGAATGCCGCGAAACTCACCGAGTCAAAGCGTTTCGCCGTTTGCGGAAGAAGTCTGATGTAGAACAAGTAGCAGAAGCATACATGCTCAAGAGGGATCACCCGAAATTCAAAGGCAACTGAATTTCGGCAACCGGGGCATCGAAGTCGGAATGCCGCGAAACTCACCGAGTCAAAGCGTTTCGCCGTTTGCGGAAGAAGTCTGATGTAGAACAAGTAGCAGAAGCATACATGCTCAAGAGGGATCACCCGAAATTCAAAGGCAACTGAATTTCGGCAACCGGGGCATCGAAGTCGGAATGCCGCGAAACTCACCGAGTCAAAGCGTTTCGCCGTTTGCGGAAGAAGTCTGATGTAGAACAAGTAGCAGAAGCATACATGCTCAAGAGGGATCACCCGAAATTCAAAGGCAACTGAATTTCGGCAAACGGGGCATCGAAGTCGGAATGCCGCGAAACTCACCGAGTCAAAGCGTTTCGCCGTTTGCGGAAGGAAGTCTGATGTAGAACAAGTAGCAGAAGCATACATGCTCAAGAGGGATCACCCGAAATTCAAAGGCAACTGAATTTCGGCAACCGGGGCATCGAAGTCGGAATGCCGCGAAACTCACCGAGTCAAAGCGTTTCGCCGTTTGCGGAAGAAGTCTGATGTAGAACAAGTAGCAGAAGCATACATGCTCAAGAGGGATCACCCGAAATTCAAAGGCAACTGAATTTCGGCAACCGGGGCATCGAAGTCGGAATGCCGCGAAACTCACCGAGTCAAAGCGTTTCGCCGTTTGCGGAAGAAGTCTGATGTAGAACAAGTAGCAGAAGCATACATGCTCAAGAGGGATCACCCGAAATTCAAAGGCAACTGAATTTCGGCAACCGGGGCATCGAAGTCGGAATGCCGCGAAACTCACCGAGTCAAAGCGTTTCGCCGTTTGCGGAAGAAGTCTGATGTAGAACAAGTAGCAGAAGCATACATGCTCAAGAGGGATCACCCGAAATTCAAAGGCAACTGAATTTCGGCAACCGGGGCATCGAAGTCGGAATGCCGCGAAACTCACCGAGTCAAAGCGTTTCGCCGTTTGCGGAAGAAGTCTGATGTAGAACAAGTAGCAGAAGCATACATGCTCAAGAGGGATCACCCGAAATTCAAAGGCAACTGAATTTCGGCAACCGGGGCATCGAAGTCGGAATGCCGCGAAACTCACCGAGTCAAAGCGTTTCGCCGTTTGCGGAAGAAGTCTGATGTAGAACAAGTAGCAGAAGCATACATGCTCAAGAGGGATCACCCGAAATTCAAAGGCAACTGAATTTCGGCAACCGGGGCATCGAAGTCGGAATGCCGCGAAACTCACCGAGTCAAAGCGTTTCGCCGTTTGCGGAAGAAAGTCTGATGTAGAACAAGTAGCAGAAGCATACATGCTCAAGAGGGATCACCCGAAATTCAAAGGCAACTGAATTTCGGCAACCGGGGCATCGAAGTCGGAATGCCGCGAAACTCACCGAGTCAAAGCGTTTCGCCGTTTGCGGAAGAAGTCTGATGTAGAACAAGTAGCAGAAGCATACATGCTCAAGAGGGATCACCCGAAATTCAAAGGCAACTGAATTTCGGCAACCGGGGCATCGAAGTCGGAATGCCGCGAAACTCACCGAGTCAAAGCGTTTCGCCGTTTGCGGAAGGAAGTCTGATGTAGAACAAGTAGCAGAAGCATACATGCTCAAGAGGGATCACCCGAAATTCAAAGGCAACTGAATTTCGGCAACCGGGGCATCGAAGTCGGAATGCCGCGAAACTCACCGAGTCAAAGCGTTTCGCCGTTTGCGGAAGAAGTCTGATGTAGAACAAGTAGCAGAAGCATACATGCTCAAGAGGGATCACCCGAAATTCAAAGGCAACTGAATTTCGGCAACCGGGGCATCGAAGTCGGAATGCCGCGAAACTCACCGAGTCAAAGCGTTTCGCCGTTTGCGGAAGAAGTCTGATGTAGAACAAGTAGCAGAAGCATACATGCTCAAGAGGGATCACCCGAAATTCAAAGGCAACTGAATTTCGGCAACCGGGGCATCGAAGTCGGAATGCCGCGAAACTCACCGAGTCAAAGCGTTTCGCCGTTTGCGGAAGGAAGTCTGATGTAGAACAAGTAGCAGAAGCATACATGCTCAAGAGGGATCACCCGAAATTCAAAGGCAACTGAATTTCGGCAACCGGGGCATCGAAGTCGGAATGCCGCGAAACTCACCGAGTCAAAGCGTTTCGCCGTTTGCGGAAGAAGTCTGATGTAGAACAAGTAGCAGAAGCATACATGCTCAAGAGGGATCACCCGAAATTCAAAGGCAACTGAATTTCGGCAACCGGGGCATCGAAGTCGGAATGCCGCGAAACTCACCGAGTCAAAGCGTTTCGCCGTTTGCGGAAGGAAGTCTGATGTAGAACAAGTAGCAGAAGCATACATGCTCAAGAGGGATCACCCGAAATTCAAAGGCAACTGAATTTCGGCAACCGGGGCATCGAAGTCGGAATGCCGCGAAACTCACCGAGTCAAAGCGTTTCGCCGTTTGCGGAAGAAGTCTGATGTAGAACAAGTAGCAGAAGCATACATGCTCAAGAGGGATCACCCGAAATTCAAAGGCAACTGAATTTCGGCAACCGGGGCATCGAAGTCGGAATGCCGCGAAACTCACCGAGTCAAAGCGTTTCGCCGTTTGCGGAAGAAAGTCTGATGTAGAACAAGTAGCAGAAGCATACATGCTCAAGAGGGATCACCCGAAATTCAAAGGCAACTGAATTTCGGCAACCGGGGCATCGAAGTCGGAATGCCGCGAAACTCACCGAGTCAAAGCGTTTCGCCGTTTGCGGAAGAAGTCTGATGTAGAACAAGTAGCAGAAGCATACATGCTCAAGAGGGATCACCCGAAATTCAAAGGCAACTGAATTTCGGCAACCGGGGCATCGAAGTCGGAATGCCGCGAAACTCACCGAGTCAAAGCGTTTCGCCGTTTGCGGAAGAAAGTCTGATGTAGAACAAGTAGCAGAAGCATACATGCTCAAGAGGGATCACCCGAAATTCAAAGGCAACTGAATTTCGGCAACCGGGGCATCGAAGTCGGAATGCCGCGAAACTCACCGAGTCAAAGCGTTTCGCCGTTTGCGGAAGGAAGTCTGATGTAGAACAAGTAGCAGAAGCATACATGCTCAAGAGGGATCACCCGAAATTCAAAGGCAACTGAATTTCGGCAACCGGGGCATCGAAGTCGGAATGCCGCGAAACTCACCGAGTCAAAGCGTTTCGCCGTTTGCGGAAGAAGTCTGATGTAGAACAAGTAGCAGAAGCATACATGCTCAAGAGGGATCACCCGAAATTCAAAGGCAACTGAATTTCGGCAACCGGGGCATCGAAGTCGGAATGCCGCGAAACTCACCGAGTCAAAGCGTTTCGCCGTTTGCGGAAGGAAGTCTGATGTAGAACAAGTAGCAGAAGCATACATGCTCAAGAGGGATCACCCGAAATTCAAAGGCAACTGAATTTCGGCAACCGGGGCATCGAAGTCGGAATGCCGCGAAACTCACCGAGTCAAAGCGTTTCGCCGTTTGCGGAAGAAGTCTGATGTAGAACAAGTAGCAGAAGCATACATGCTCAAGAGGGATCACCCGAAATTCAAAGGCAACTGAATTTCGGCAACCGGGGCATCGAAGTCGGAATGCCGCGAAACTCACCGAGTCAAAGCGTTTCGCCGTTTGCGGAAGAAGTCTGATGTAGAACAAGTAGCAGAAGCATACATGCTCAAGAGGGATCACCCGAAATTCAAAGGCAACTGAATTTCGGCAACCGGGGCATCGAAGTCGGAATGCCGCGAAACTCACCGAGTCAAAGCGTTTCGCCGTTTGCGGAAGAAGTCTGATGTAGAACAAGTAGCAGAAGCATACATGCTCAAGAGGGATCACCCGAAATTCAAAGGCAACTGAATTTCGGCAACCGGGGCATCGAAGTCGGAATGCCGCGAAACTCACCGAGTCAAAGCGTTTCGCCGTTTGCGGAAGAAGTCTGATGTAGAACAAGTAGCAGAAGCATACATGCTCAAGAGGGATCACCCGAAATTCAAAGGCAACTGAATTTCGGCAACCGGGGCATCGAAGTCGGAATGCCGCGAAACTCACCGAGTCAAAGCGTTTCGCCGTTTGCGGAAGAAGTCTGATGTAGAACAAGTAGCAGAAGCATACATGCTCAAGAGGGATCACCCGAAATTCAAAGGCAACTGAATTTCGGCAACCGGGGCATCGAAGTCGGAATGCCGCGAAACTCACCGAGTCAAAGCGTTTCGCCGTTTGCGGAAGAAGTCTGATGTAGAACAAGTAGCAGAAGCATACATGCTCAAGAGGGATCACCCGAAATTCAAAGGCAACTGAATTTCGGCAACCGGGGCATCGAAGTCGGAATGCCGCGAAACTCACCGAGTCAAAGCGTTTCGCCGTTTGCGGAAGAAGTCTGATGTAGAACAAGTAGCAGAAGCATACATGCTCAAGAGGGATCACCCGAAATTCAAAGGCAACTGAATTTCGGCAACCGGGGCATCGAAGTCGGAATGCCGCGAAACTCACCGAGTCAAAGCGTTTCGCCGTTTGCGGAAGAAGTCTGATGTAGAACAAGTAGCAGAAGCATACATGCTCAAGAGGGATCACCCGAAATTCAAAGGCAACTGAATTTCGGCAACCGGGGCATCGAAGTCGGAATGCCGCGAAACTCACCGAGTCAAAGCGTTTCGCCGTTTGCGGAAGAAGTCTGATGTAGAACAAGTAGCAGAAGCATACATGCTCAAGAGGGATCACCCGAAATTCAAAGGCAACTGAATTTCGGCAACCGGGGCATCGAAGTCGGAATGCCGCGAAACTCACCGAGTCAAAGCGTTTCGCCGTTTGCGGAAGAAGTCTGATGTAGAACAAGTAGCAGAAGCATACATGCTCAAGAGGGATCACCCGAAATTCAAAGGCAACTGAATTTCGGCAACCGGGGCATCGAAGTCGGAATGCCGCGAAACTCACCGAGTCAAAGCGTTTCGCCGTTTGCGGAAGAAGTCTGATGTAGAACAAGTAGCAGAAGCATACATGCTCAAGAGGGATCACCCGAAATTCAAAGGCAACTGAATTTCGGCAACCGGGGCATCGAAGTCGGAATGCCGCGAAACTCACCGAGTCAAAGCGTTTCGCCGTTTGCGGAAGAAAGTCTGATGTAGAACAAGTAGCAGAAGCATACATGCTCAAGAGGGATCACCCGAAATTCAAAGGCAACTGAATTTCGGCAACCGGGGCATCGAAGTCGGAATGCCGCGAAACTCACCGAGTCAAAGCGTTTCGCCGTTTGCGGAAGAAGTCTGATGTAGAACAAGTAGCAGAAGCATACATGCTCAAGAGGGATCACCCGAAATTCAAAGGCAACTGAATTTCGGCAACCGGGGCATCGAAGTCGGAATGCCGCGAAACTCACCGAGTCAAAGCGTTTCGCCGTTTGCGGAAGAAGTCTGATGTAGAACAAGTAGCAGAAGCATACATGCTCAAGAGGGATCACCCGAAATTCAAAGGCAACTGAATTTCGGCAACCGGGGCATCGAAGTCGGAATGCCGCGAAACTCACCGAGTCAAAGCGTTTCGCCGTTTGCGGAAGAAAGTCTGATGTAGAACAAGTAGCAGAAGCATACATGCTCAAGAGGGATCACCCGAAATTCAAAGGCAACTGAATTTCGGCAACCGGGGCATCGAAGTCGGAATGCCGCGAAACTCACCGAGTCAAAGCGTTTCGCCGTTTGCGGAAGAAGAAGTCTGATGTAGAACAAGTAGCAGAAGCATACATGCTCAAGAGGGATCACCCGAAATTCAAAGGCAACTGAATTTCGGCAACCGGGGCATCGAAGTCGGAATGCCGCGAAACTCACCGAGTCAAAGCGTTTCGCCGTTTGCGGAAGAAGTCTGATGTAGAACAAGTAGCAGAAGCATACATGCTCAAGAGGGATCACCCGAAATTCAAAGGCAACTGAATTTCGGCAACCGGGGCATCGAAGTCGGAATGCCGCGAAACTCACCGAGTCAAAGCGTTTCGCCGTTTGCGGAAGAAGTCTGATGTAGAACAAGTAGCAGAAGCATACATGCTCAAGAGGGATCACCCGAAATTCAAAGGCAACTGAATTTCGGCAACCGGGGCATCGAAGTCGGAATGCCGCGAAACTCACCGAGTCAAAGCGTTTCGCCGTTTGCGGAAGAAAGTCTGATGTAGAACAAGTAGCAGAAGCATACATGCTCAAGAGGGATCACCCGAAATTCAAAGGCAACTGAATTTCGGCAACCGGGGCATCGAAGTCGGAATGCCGCGAAACTCACCGAGTCAAAGCGTTTCGCCGTTTGCGGAAGAAGTCTGATGTAGAACAAGTAGCAGAAGCATACATGCTCAAGAGGGATCACCCGAAATTCAAAGGCAACTGAATTTCGGCAACCGGGGCATCGAAGTCGGAATGCCGCGAAACTCACCGAGTCAAAGCGTTTCGCCGTTTGCGGAAGAAGTCTGATGTAGAACAAGTAGCAGAAGCATACATGCTCAAGAGGGATCACCCGAAATTCAAAGGCAACTGAATTTCGGCAACCGGGGCATCGAAGTCGGAATGCCGCGAAACTCACCGAGTCAAAGCGTTTCGCCGTTTGCGGAAGAAGTCTGATGTAGAACAAGTAGCAGAAGCATACATGCTCAAGAGGGATCACCCGAAATTCAAAGGCAACTGAATTTCGGCAACCGGGGCATCGAAGTCGGAATGCCGCGAAACTCACCGAGTCAAAGCGTTTCGCCGTTTGCGGAAGAAAGTCTGATGTAGAACAAGTAGCAGAAGCATACATGCTCAAGAGGGATCACCCGAAATTCAAAGGCAACTGAATTTCGGCAACCGGGGCATCGAAGTCGGAATGCCGCGAAACTCACCGAGTCAAAGCGTTTCGCCGTTTGCGGAAGAAAGTCTGATGTAGAACAAGTAGCAGAAGCATACATGCTCAAGAGGGATCACCCGAAATTCAAAGGCAACTGAATTTCGGCAACCGGGGCATCGAAGTCGGAATGCCGCGAAACTCACCGAGTCAAAGCGTTTCGCCGTTTGCGGAAGAAGTCTGATGTAGAACAAGTAGCAGAAGCATACATGCTCAAGAGGGATCACCCGAAATTCAAAGGCAACTGAATTTCGGCAACCGGGGCATCGAAGTCGGAATGCCGCGAAACTCACCGAGTCAAAGCGTTTCGCCGTTTGCGGAAGAAAGTCTGATGTAGAACAAGTAGCAGAAGCATACATGCTCAAGAGGGATCACCCGAAATTCAAAGGCAACTGAATTTCGGCAACCGGGCATCGAAGTCGGAATGCCGCGAAACTCACCGAGTCAAAGCGTTTCGCCGTTTGCGGAAGAAGTCTGATGTAGAACAAGTAGCAGAAGCATACATGCTCAAGAGGGATCACCCGAAATTCAAAGGCAACTGAATTTCGGCAACCGGGGCATCGAAGTCGGAATGCCGCGAAACTCACCGAGTCAAAGCGTTTCGCCGTTTGCGGAAGAAGTCTGATGTAGAACAAGTAGCAGAAGCATACATGCTCAAGAGGGATCACCCGAAATTCAAAGGCAACTGAATTTCGGCAACCGGGGCATCGAAGTCGGAATGCCGCGAAACTCACCGAGTCAAAGCGTTTCGCCGTTTGCGGAAGAAAGTCTGATGTAGAACAAGTAGCAGAAGCATACATGCTCAAGAGGGATCACCCGAAATTCAAAGGCAACTGAATTTCGGCAACCGGGGCATCGAAGTCGGAATGCCGCGAAACTCACCGAGTCAAAGCGTTTCGCCGTTTGCGGAAGAAAGTCTGATGTAGAACAAGTAGCAGAAGCATACATGCTCAAGAGGGATCACCCGAAATTCAAAGGCAACTGAATTTCGGCAACCGGGGCATCGAAGTCGGAATGCCGCGAAACTCACCGAGTCAAAGCGTTTCGCCGTTTGCGGAAGAAGTCTGATGTAGAACAAGTAGCAGAAGCATACATGCTCAAGAGGGATCACCCGAAATTCAAAGGCAACTGAATTTCGGCAACCGGGGCATCGAAGTCGGAATGCCGCGAAACTCACCGAGTCAAAGCGTTTCGCCGTTTGCGGAAGAAGTCTGATGTAGAACAAGTAGCAGAAGCATACATGCTCAAGAGGGATCACCCGAAATTCAAAGGCAACTGAATTTCGGCAACGGGGCATCGAAGTCGGAATGCCGCGAAACTCACCGAGTCAAAGCGTTTCGCCGTTTGCGGAAGAAAGTCTGATGTAGAACAAGTAGCAGAAGCATACATGCTCAAGAGGGATCACCCGAAATTCAAAGGCAACTGAATTTCGGCAACCGGGGCAACGAAGTCGGAATGCCGCGAAACTCACCGAGTCAAAGCGTTTCGCCGTTTGCGGAAGGAAGTATGATGTAGAACAAGTAGCAGAAGCATACATGCTCAAGAGGGATCACCCGAAATTCAAAGGCAACTGAATTTCGGCAACCGGGGCATCGAAGTCGGAATGCCGCGAAACTCACCGAGTCAAAGCGTTTCGCAGTTTGCGGAAGGAAGTATGATGTAGAACAAGTAGCAGAAGCATACATGCTCAAGAGGGATCACCTGAAATTCAAAGGCAACTGAATTTGGGCAACCGGGGCACCGAAGTCGTAATGCCGCGAAACTCACCGAGTCAAAGCGTTTCGCCGTTTGCGGAAGGAAGTATGTTGTAGAACAAGTAGTAGAAGCAAACATGCTAAAGAGGGATCACCCGAAATTCAAAGGCAACTGAATTTGGGCAACCGGGGCATCGAAGTCGGAATGCCGCGAAACTCACCGAGTCAAAGCGTTTCGCAGTTTGCGGAAGGAAGTTTGATGTAGAACAAGTAGCAAAAGCATACATGCTCAAGAGGGATCACCCGAAATTCAAAGGCAACTGAATTTCGGCAACCGGGGCATCGAAGTTCGAAAGCTGCGAAACTCACCGAGTCAAAGCGTTTCGCCGTTTGCGGAACGAAGGTTTGATGTAGAACAAGTAGGCAGAAGCATGACATGCTCAAGAGGGATCGCTCGAAATTAAAAGGCAACTTAATTTCGTGCAAACCGGGCATCGAAGTCGGAATGCCGCGAAACTCACCGAGTCAAAGACGTTTTCGCTGGTTTGCGGAAGGAAGTATGATGTAGAACAAGTAGCAGAAGCATACATGCTCGAAGAGGGATCACTAGAAATTCAAAAGGCAACTGTAATTTCGGCAACCGGGCTTCGAAGTCGGAATTACCGCGAAAATCACCCGAGTCAAAGCGTTTCGCAGTTTGCAGGAAGGAGGTCTTGGTGTAGAAACCAAGTAGCAGAATGCATTCATGCTCAAGAGTGATCACTCCGTAAATTCAAAGGCAATTGAATTTCAGCAACCGGGGAATCGACAGGAGGTAGGCAGCGAACACTTCACCGACTCAAAGCGTTCTAGATGTTTGCGGAAGAAGTATGATTGTAAGAACAAGTAGCAGAAGGCATACATGCTCAAGTGCGGTATCACCCCGAAATTCAAAGGCACACTGAAATTCGGCAATCGAGGGCATCGAAGTCGGAATGCCGCGAAACTCACCGTGTCAAAAGCGTTTTGCCATTATTGCGGATGAAAGTCTTCTGTAGAACACGTAGCAGAACCATACATGCTCTGAGACGGATCACCCGAAATTCAAAGGCAACTGAAATTTCGGCAATCGAGGCATCGAAGTCGGAATGCCGCGAAAACTCACCGAGTCAAAGCGTTTCGCCATTTTGCGGAAAGAAGTCTCATGTAGAACACGTAGCAGAAACCCATACATGCTCGAGAGGGATCACCCGAAATTCAAAGGCAACTGAATTTTCGGCAACCGGGGCATCGAAGTCAGAATGCCGCGAAACTTCACCGAGTCAACGCGTTTCGAGTTTGCGGGATGAAGTTTGATGTAGAACACAGTAGCAAACGCATACATGCTCAAGAGGGATCACCCGAATTTCAAAGGCAACTGAATTTCGGCAACCGGGGCATCGAAGTCGAAATGCTAGCGAATCTCACCGAGTCAAATGCGTTTCGCCGTTTGCGGCAACGAAGTTTGATGTAGAACAAGTAGCAGAAGCATACATGCTCAAGAGGGATCGCTCGAAATTTAAAAGGCAACTTAATTTCGGCAACCGGGGCATCGAAGGCGGATTGCCGCGAAACTCACGGAGTCACATAGCGTTTTCCTCGCAGTTTGCGGAAGAAAGTATGATGTATAACAAGTAGCAGAAGCATACATGCTCAAGAGGGATTACCAGAAATTCAAAGGCAAATGAATTTCGGACAACCGGGGCATCGAAGTCGGCATGCCGCGAAACTCACCGAGTCAAAGCGTTTAGCAGTTTAGGAAGGGAGTCTGATGTTGGTAGACAAGTAGCAAAAGCATACATGCTCAAGAGGGATCACCCGAAATTTCAAAGGCAACTGAATTTGGGCAACCGGGGCATCGAAGTCGGAATGCCGCCGAAACTCACCGAGTCAAAGCGTTTCGCAGTTTGCGGAAGGAAGTTTTTATGTAGAACATGTAGCAAAAGCATACATGCTCAAGAGGGATCACCCGAAATTTCAAAGGCAACTGAATTTCGGCAAACGGGGGCATCGAAGTATCGGAATGGTACGAAATTCACCGAGTCAAAGCGTTTCGCCGTTTGAGGATCGAAGTTTGATGTCGAACAAGTAGCAGAAGCATAATTGCTCAAGAGGGATCGCTCCGAAATTAAAAGGCAACCTTAATTTCGGCAACAGGGGCATCGATGTCGGAATGACGCGAAACTCACCGAGTCAAAGCGTTTCACCAGTTTGCGGAAGGAAGTATGATGCTAGATGTAGCAGAAGCATACCTGCTCAAGAGGGATCACCCGAAATTCAAAGGCAACTGAATTTCGGCAAGCGAGGGCATCTCGAAGTCGGAATGCCGCGAAACTCACAGAGTCCAAACAGCGTTTTGCCCATTCTTGCGGAAGAAAGTCTACATGTAGAACACGTAGCAGAACCATACAGGCTCGAGAGGGATCACCCTAAATTCCAAGGCAATTGAATTTCGGGGGGGGCAACCGGGGCATCAAAGTCAGAATGCCGCGAAAAACTCACCGAGTCTAAGCGTTTCGCAGTTATGAGGAAGGACGTTTGATGTAGAACAAGTAGCATAAGCATACCTGATCAAGAGGGATCACCCGAAATTCAAAGGCAACTGAATTTCGGCAACCGGGGCATCGAAGTTCGAAAAGCTGCGAAACTCACCGAGTCAAAGCGTTTCGGCCGTTTGCGGAACGAAGTTTGATGTTGAACAAGTAGCACGAAGCATACATGACTCAAGAGGGATCGCTAGAAATTAAAAAGGCAACTGAATTTCGGCAACCGGGGCATCGAAGTCGGACTGCCGCGAAACTCACCGAGTCCAAGCGTTTCGCAGTTAGCGGAAGGAAGTATGATGTAGAACAAGTAGCAGAAGCCATACATGCTCAAGAGGGATTACCAGAAATTCTAAGGCAACTGAATTTGGACAACCGGGGCATCCGAGTCGGAATGCCGCGAAACTCACCGAGGCAAAGCGTTTCGCCGTTTACGGGAAGGAAGTATGATGTTGAACAAGTAGCAAAAGCACTACATGCTTCAAGAGGGATCACCCGAAATTCAAAGGCAACTGAATTTGGGCAACCGGGGCTTCGAAGTCGGAATGCCGCGAAAACTCACCGAGTCAAAGCGTTTCGCCGTTATGCGGAAGAAAGTTTTATGCTAGAACAAGTAGCAAAAAGATTACTATGCTCAGGAGGGATCACCCGAAATTCAAAGGCTACTGAATTTCGGCAAACGTGGCATCGAAGTTCGAATGGTACGCGAAATTCACCGAGTCAAAGCGTTTCGCCGTTTGCGGACACGAAAGTTTGATGTAGAAACAATTCGCAGAAGCATAACATGATCAAGAGGGATCGCTCGAAATTAAAAGGGCAACTTACTTTCCGGCTAACCGGGGCATCGATGTCGGAATTGCCGCGAAACTCACCGAGTCAAAGCGTTTCCCAGTTTGCGGAAGGACTATGATGTAGAACAAGTAGCAGAAGCATAGATGCTCAAGAGGGATCACCCGAAATTCACAAGGCAATTGAATTTGGGCAACCTGGGCATCGAAGTCGGAATGCCGCGAAAATCACCGACTTCAAGCAGTTTCGATGTTTGCGGAAGGAAGTATGATGTAGTACAAGTAGCAGAAGCATACATGCTCAAGAGGGATCACCCGAAATTCAATTGCAACTGAATTTCGGGCAATCGAGGCATCGAACGTCGGAATGCCGCGAAAACTCACCGAGTAAAAGCGTTTTGCCATTTTGCGGAAGAAAGTCTAATGTCGAACAAGTAGCGAAACCATACATGCTCGAGAGGGATCACCCGAAATTCAAAGGCAACTGAATTTCGGCAACCGGGGCATCGAAATCAGAATGCCGCGAAACTCACCGAGTCAAGGCGTTTAGCAGTTTGCGGAAGGAAGTATGATGTAGAACTAGTAGCAGAAGCCAAACATGCTCAAGAGGGATCACCCGAAATTCCAAAGGCAACTGAATTTGGGCAACCGGGGCATCGAAGTCGGAATGCCGCGAAACCTCACCGAGTCAAAGCGTTTCGCCTTTTGCGGAAGGGAAGTTTTTGTAGAACAAGTAGCAGAAGCATACATGCTCAAGAGGGATCACCCGGGAAATTCAAAGGCAACTGAATTTCGGCAAACGGGGCATCGAAGTTCGATTGCTACGTAACTCACCGTGTCAAAGCGTTTCGCCGTTTGCGGAACGAAGTTTGATGTAGACACAAGTAGCAGAAAGCATACATGCTCAAGAGGGCTCGACTCGAAATTCAAAGGCTACTTATTTTCGGCAACCGGGGCATCGATGTCGGAATGCGCGGAAACTCACCGAGTCAAAGCGTTTCGCAGGTTTACGGAAGGAAGTTTGATGTTAGTAGAACAAGTAGCAGAAGCATACATGCTCAAGAGGGATCACCAGAAATTCAAAGGCAACTGAATTTCGGCAACCGGTGCATCGAAGTCGGAATGCCGCGAAAACTCACCGAGTCAAAGCGTTTCGCAGTTTGCGGGAGGAAATTTAGAAGTAGAACAAGTAGCAGAAGCATAAGATGCTCAAGAGGGATCACCCGAAATTCAAAGGCATATTGATTTTCGGCAACCAGGGCATCGAAGTCGGGGGGGAATGCCGCGATAAATCCACCGACTCTAAAGCGTTTCGAAGTTTGCCGGAAGAAAGTATGATGTAGAACAAGTAGCTGAAGCATACATGCTCAAGAGGGATCACCCGAAATTCAAAGGCAACTGGAATTTCGGACAATCGAGGCAATCGAAGTCGGAATGCCGCGAAACTCACCGAGTCAAAGCGTTTTGCATTTTTGCGGAAGAATGTCTCATGTAGAACACGTAGCCGAACCATACATGCTCGAGAGGGATCACCTGAAATTCAAAAGGCAACTGAATTTCGGCAACCGGGGCATCGAAATCAGAATGCCAGCGAAACTCCACGAGTCAATAGCGGATTTTCGCACGTTTGCGGAAGGAAGTATGATGTAGTACAAGTAGCAAAAAGCAGACATGCTCAAGAGGGATTCACCCGAAATTCAAAGGCAACTGAATTGGGCCACCGGGGCATCGAAGTCGGAATGCCGCGAACAAAAAAAAAAAAACCTCCACCGAGTCAAATGCGTTTCGCCGTTTGCGGAAGAAAAGTCTGATGTAGAACAAGTAGCAGAAAGAAGATACATGCTCAAGAGGGATCACCCGAAATTCAAAGGCAACTGAATTTCGGCAAACGGGGCATCGAAGTCGGAATGCCGCGAAACTCACGAGTCAAAGCGTTTCGCGTTTGCGGAAGGAAATTCTGATGTAGAACAAGTAGCAGAAGCATACATGCTCAAGAGGGATCACCGAAATTCAAGGCAACTGAATTTCGGCAACCGGGGCATCGAAGTGGAATGCCGCGAAAACTCACGAGTCAAAGCGTTTCGCCGTTTGCGA
>CM055351.1:34488032-34526677 GCA_029228515.1 Populus alba x Populus x berolinensis | reverse complement strand
TCATAAATACATATTACTGTATTTTTGTTTTATTTTTTTACAAAAAACAGAAAAGGCACAGACATGACTTCATATCTTGAGGTTTTTTCTGTTTTTAATTTTTTTTGTATGTATTGTTCCGCTTTTTGATTGATTGCTTTTGCTATTATTCTTTCTTTCCATCCATTTGATTAGTCATATGTTATCTCATCTATTCATGCTAATATTTTCATTGTTTGCTCTTCCAAAACCCAAAACTATTAACGACGATCCCATCCCCGTTTTGATACTTAAGTTTGTGATGCTCGTCCCTTGTTGGATTCCTATTAGGTACAATACCCTTATTTAAGGTTATTCTAGTAATTCCCTTCCTTCCGCTTGTTTGATGATGATGAAATGGAACCTTGCACAAAACTATTTGCTCACCATACCATTACAACTCAAAAAGCTCCCTCTTTTTTGTAGTCCATTCAATATCTGCTGTTTACACTTTGTGTCTAACCTCTCTTTAATATGATTTAAGCTTCTAAATCTTTTGTATGCTATCGGGGCTATTTAATTAACTGATGTTCGTTGCCTCCAATTCAAAACACTAAAACAGCTAGATTATCATTATTTTATTTTATTTTCCCTATGGTGAAGGTGGATGGGAAGACCGGTAAAGGCACAGATTTGGGATACAGCAGGTCAGGAGTCGGTACCGGAGCCTTAATCACTTGTGCTTATTACTAGAGGAGCTGTTGGTGCTTTTCCCTTGTTTATGACATAACCAAGAGGCAGACCTTTTGTGACAATGTCCAGAGATGGCTTTCGTGAATTAAGAGACCATGCAGACGTCAAACATTGTTATCTTGATGGCTTGGAAATACAAGGTCCCTGACTTGAATGCATCTCAGGGCTGTTTCAAGAGGAGGTTTGTCATGCCTTGGCTGAGTAAGGAAGGTTCTTCTCATTTCTTGAAGACATCAGCTCTAGAAGCCACCAATATTGAGAAGGGCGTTTCCAAACCATTTTGGACAGAGATCTATCATTATTATTAGCCAAAGAAGACATTTAGCAGGCTCAGGAAGCAGCTGCCAATTCTACAGTTCCTGGTCAAGGAAAGCCACTGAAGTCAATGTTTTTTGGGCCCCCCTGATGCCTCGGGGAACACGAAGAAAGGTTGCTGTTTCCACTTAAAGCCATACTTGAAGCTAGCACGGAAAAAACCGTATTTCATGATTTATTTTTTTTTTTCCTTTTTGAAGTTTTGGACTGAGAGAGGGTGAGACATGCTAGTTTGCTCTTTACCTGATTGAGCTTGTGCAATTGGAAAACGGTATTGTTAGAGAAAGTTTCAGGGTGGTTTTGCTCTTTATGTTTATTACTTGTATGTTACCAATTTTCAAACTGGAAGCGTTGGAACTGACTGATAGCTGGGATTTTAGAGTACTGGGAGGAAGAGAGTGTGTACAATCAATTTTAATGAGCACATTATATTGCTGAGAAAAACTGTCTTGCAATTCATAGCGTGCATTGTCTGAATTTGTCCCAGATAATTCAGTTCTGCTGTGGTTTAACTGCCCAGTGACTATCATGATATTACACGTCATAAATTTGCCATGACAAACTCTCCGATTGGTGAATTTTTATTACCGTTTAATATTGCTTGCTATGGTGGTACATACATATACCACAAAAAAAAAGAAAAAAAAAGAGAAAAGAAAAGACGTTACTCTTTGTATGCATATTGTAAATGCAAGTAAGGCACAAACAGATATGGCCCCAAAAAAGCTCATTTTGAGCAGAAATCGGGAGAACATTCATGAGATGATTCTACTTATCTACTCCCATCCATGCTTCATGTATGTAGAAAACAAATTAATACGGAGTCCATTATTGCTCCTCTCCCTGTGGTTGATTGGAGAACGGCTCTGATAGAACTGAATTAGCTGCCCTCGCAAGCTGCATTCCTTTACCTGAAAATCAAGTCCCACCACATTTTATCAATACCGTCATTTAGCGGTGAAAATAACAGGGGCATCCGAAACATGGTAGTTAATTAGGAGGTGAACATTTTTCTTTCTTCTTATCCAAGTGGGTTGATGAGCTCAGGGAATGGGCACAGAAATACAATAAGATATCAGTAGTATAATTAATTATGAACAGAATTATGGTTGTAGCAGACCTGTGAATTATATGTCATTGACAGTGCACGATCCCCTACATTCTTCAAATAAGAACCTCTTTCTCCTCCAGTCCACCTAGCTTACTTCGTGAGATCAAATGTTTCTGTTTCTTCAGCCTTTGCATCAAGAGAATGTTCAAAAGAATTCATTCATTGTTGGGTTGGAGGATAAGAAATGGAGGCAAATTTTAAATTTTTGGTTTTTGAGGTAAGGATTATAGCTTGTTGACTCGATTTTGGCATATTAGACATGGGGGAGACAGAATAGAGAAGGCAATTCTGTTTGGAAAAAAGAAGGGTTGGTTGGCCCCCCCACACTTTTGAGTACCATCAAGCATTCCTTTTTATCCACCTTTTGAGTCTAATTAACTAACTCTTCAGATTTTTGTAGCAAACGCGGGACCCTGGTCTTTCTAACACTATGCCCTTATGGCCGCAATTGTTTTTCCTTTTGTAGGACACAGTTAGCGCTGGTCTCAAACAACCTTCCTCCTTTGAAAACTTTTCTCCATCGGTTCTCCTAACCCGTGTGGTTGGCGTATATATAGTTTTATGGTTAGATGTTTCTTCATCTTCAAAACAGAAGTACTTCCATTCATTGATTATTAGAGAAAAAAATTGTGGGAAAAATCCACCTCAACCTTTGGCATAAGGCTTTCAATGTGAATAAGCTACTGTGTCCATCAATTTTGCTGCAGCAGTATCAATGCCTCCACTACCTCCCTAAATATCAGCGCTACAATGGACATCCATATCCGGTTGTCAGCGTACAGCCAAACAAGAATGATAAATTTACCCTGAAAGTGACGAAAGGAAAAGAGTAAAACATACTCTTAGCATTTCACACTGACTTGGAACTTGAAGTGAGGTCATTCAACAAAGCTTGAATTGCTTCTGACAGGGATACTGAATAATCCTTTTCAAAAGCTGACCATTCATCCAGAATATGGCATCTATAAAATTGATTCCCATTTAGAACAACAAATAGCACTAATATATTGTTGCTGTAAACTATTACATGTTACTGTAGATTGGTTTTGGTCACAAGAGAGGATGCCTGAATGCAAAACACACAAGTTTAAACGCAATCAAACCAAGGTGAGATACAGGCCAATATTGGTTTTTTTTATTGTTTATATATTATTATAGTTCTGGTGGCAAAAGTTGATGAAGAAGAGGGAAAAAAAAACTGTAGAATTCAATAAGATTACAATAAAAAAGAACACTGTGTGTGTGTGTCAGCAGCAGCAGCCTTACTTGAGCTTCAAAACGTATGGTCCATATAAGTTCGGGTTCTCTGCAGAAGGCCAAAGCTCAACGCGTTTTCTTTTCACTGAGTTGTTATAATTCTGGCTATCTTGACACCAAGGGAATACAGGTTTCCTCTACGAAAGAGGAAGAGAGGACTGAATCACTTTTGAGATTGGAATTGAACCAATATAGTCAAATATTAAGGAATGAGATAGTATTAGTACCTCAGTTTCGCTTGTCTGAGCTTGAGTGGAAGCCTGTGCTTTTGCGTTGACAAATCTCCACTGCAGGTAGTGTGATGTGCAGCAGCTTGAGAGTATTGCACATCTTCTTGGTGACTAGAAACTTTCTGTGTTTTTCTAGAAGCATCAATAGAGGATGCTTGGAAGCAAGGGCCCACTGAGGCAGCTTTGCAGTATTTGAGTGAATGAAACAAGGAGGGATCGGCAGCTTGCTTGTAGATCGCTGTAAATTGATTGAGAACGGGAGCGAGGGGAAGCACACGGATTGTTATTATTATTAAGCCTGTTGAGATTTCTCTCCGCTCAGAAATCTAAGTATCAGTATCGCCGAGGAGATCAGAAAGAGATGCTTCTGACATCATGATTGATGTTGTGATGGATCCGAAGACAGGAATTCAGTGGAAATGGAAGGATCCCAGTGGATTGCAACAGCTTCGCAGCAGCCGATTGAGATGTTGATGTTGGAGGTGGAACGTTTATGCATCAATAGTAATTTAGAGTAAGAGGATTGTGTTGAATGGGGTTGATTGTAGGTGGTATCGGGCCTGTGACTTATGGGTATGGGATCTTGGTTCGTTCTCCTTGGAAAAGCTTGACCACAGCACGCTGATGATGTTGTTTGTTGTTTTCGCTGCGGGGCACTGCAGTCGGCGTCCAATTCCTGGCTGCTGGCGCTGCCTTTTGCAACGGAGCTGGAGTCGCTGTTTATTGGACGGAAGAGGGGAGAAAGACAGAGGAGGGAGAAGCAATTGGAGGCCATGAACCTGGAACTGACCATCCCTCACACCTCGGCCTCCGAGGAGGTAGGATTTGGGGGATTCGGGCCTAGGGTTGCCTGCTCTTGCTTCGATCATCACCGATTATTCATGACATCTGCTCTCACATTTGCCGGATTATTTGATTTTTATCTCAAAATATCCTCCAGACATAGACCGTCAATCGACTTCTGCAATCCGTGAATCTGTGCGGTGAGAGGTATCATGGAACAGAAGATATCCGATCTGGCACTGTGTTTTAGGGGTGGGCTGCTCTCCTGCGATGCGAAAAAAAAAAAAAAAAAAAAAACTAGTCCGTTTGGAAACGGTTTCTATTTTCGAAAAAGCAGACAATCTCATTAGGGGAAAAAAAAATACATAAAAAAACTCATTAAACATGGAAAAAAAACTCCATCGAGTATAACATGTTTAAAGAGTCAATTCATGTAGCATTATTTTTTTAAGATTCATTACAAAACATAAATTTTTAATTCCATAAATATAAAATCTTATTTCTCTGAATATATATTTCTACATCAAATACAGTTATACCTAAATATATATAATAAAAAAGATAGATATTATATTACCAGAAAACTAAATCCTGAAAAGTGTTATCCAACCTAAACATTTGAAACTATCATTTAATATTAAATATTTCAACTTGAAGCAAACAAAACCCGGTAGTGGGTAATTGATACAAGTTAAACTATTTTTTCCATAAACATTAAACTAGATTTCTAGATTCTTAATGAATTTTCTACATCTAGTACAATAAATCTTAAAAGAATTTCTGAAATTTCCCTCAGTTATAAATATACTTTACCACACAAACTCATCTAAAAAAGTAACCTTTGAAATAATTCCTAGGCACTAGTTTCCAAAATGTTGATTATACCACAAATATACTTAAACCATTAATATTACAAACGATTGATCAATTTTTCTCTACCAATCTCCCCCAAAACCATTCTCATCTGTAATCGAAAAAATTATAAAATGAACTAAATGTTAAAAAAAAAAATAATTATTATTTAAAATACAAAATATTTTATTCCAATGGATTTTTATCTTTAGTACCTGTAACTCTTAAAGAGAAGGATCTTGATTCTTTAAAGACTTTCAGCTTAAATATTGGTGCAAATCCACATATAAGTCCAAATTTTGTTCTCCTGAGTGGTTCGATAATCATTGTTATATATTTTAAAACACCATATTGCATATTCATTTTCAAAAGCACCCCTGCATGTGTCCCTATAAAATCTAGAAATAAAACTCTTGTTTGAAAAACTTATTTAGGGGTACTTATTAAATCTGAAACATCGCATCCTTGTAAAAAAATCTCAAATTCCTCATAATAGTCCAGACTGTAGATCGGTTACCATCCTTACACAAAACTCAAGTTGAAAGATATTATCAATACACACCAAAACACATTTATCAAACAAAAGAGCTTCAACCAACATACCAACACTCAATACCATTAGGGTGGAAAAAACAAATTTTGTCTAGAATAAAATAAACAAATTCCCAAAAAACTATTGTTTCTCTAGTTGAAACTATAAAAATAATGTAAACCAAAAGCTAAAAAACCTAGTATTGAAACCATACCAAATTACAAGAACTAGCCAAACTCAATTCCAAAACAACAAAATTGACTTTCTTACAATAGCCAATTAAAAGATCACCTTAACCACACTTGAAATTCCTTCGTTACCTCCACCTTGATTGCTCTTGGACACTTTATAAGTTAGTAATTAAAAAATTCATCCAAATCTTCACATAAACGACTAATTCAAAATTATTCAAAACTTCATAACCACCTGAATAAATAAGCCTTTCATGAAGAAACTCCTTGAAATTAATAAACTTGTTTGGGAGAATATCATTAACTCCTAAACACAATCATATGCCCTTGGATATAACCCTCCTATAATGAAGCTTAGCTATTTCAAACCAACAGAAACGATTCAACGCTTTTCTCTCTCTATGAATGAGACATAGATGAAATATTCCGAATACAATATCCTAAACTCCTTTCAATATAATGACTATAGCTATCAATTACCTATAAAACTTATAACTGAAAACTATCAGATAAAGCTAATAGTTGAATTTCTTATAGTTGGTTTTTTTGGTTAGATTAAAAGGATGGTAGGATTATCATCCTTATTGAAAGCCAACACCTTGAAATCCCCTTTAAACTCCATCCAAATAACTGAAAGGACCAAATACATATTACTGACCTCTATATAGGAAAACCACCATCCAAGATGCAATTTCAACCCTCATTTTAACAATTTTCTCTTCATTTTAGTAGCAAACATCCTTTACTTTCTCAAACGATAAAAATGTTGGAACTTCTTTCCAAACCTTAGATGCAAAAAACTCAGTGAGTTTTCAATGGTATAAAAACATTTTTCAATTATACTCATGTCATGCTTTCGAAAAAGATTTCAAACCAATCTTTTTAGAAGAAAAAAAAAAGTCCTTTACTAGATTTGTCCAACGCCTTCTAAGAGAAAAATTCAAGAAAACAATAAATTAAAGGACATTTTTATCTCTAAAAACAATCCTTTATGATCAGTTAACATATGGCAAGCTTGTCACTTTAACCTAAAAAAAAGGTCTTAAAATTTGTTAAGAGCTTAAACTCTCAAAAACACATTAAGTGGGATAATGAGGAAAGAACGTAGAACAGGAACTAGGAAGTTTTTGTCTAATAGTTTAACCTATTCCTACCAAAGTTAACTTTGTAATGGTTCTATGGCTTCAAATCTACCACCTTAAAGCCCAACAACACCAACTTAACCAAAGATCACCAACCAATTAAATTACAAATGATTCTATTAGTTAAAATGTAAGCCATAACTATAAAAAAAAAAAAAAAAAAAAACCACATACAAAAAAGCCCACAAAACCTTTTCAATCAAATAGCCAAAACCCAAAGCCTAAAATTGATCCTACAAAACTATTACATGTTATCAAATAATAGTCTAGAATGGTCTTATAAGCCTTTATATTTTTCGACATCAACACAAAGTTTATATGAAATATAATTAGAAAGAATCGAAGGCATTCACCATTATTCCAAAACCTCTTGGGTTGAAGCATCTGAGATTGAATCCAGGTCGTCAGACATTTTATAAAGAATCCTTCCATAATATATGAGATTAATAACATCTAACTTTGGCTCCAAACATTATCAAACAATAACACTTTAAAAAAAAAATGTCTTAAACCCCAATACCAGAGGAATCTGATTCCTTAATAGCTATTAAAAGACTTTAATGATACTTAATAATAATAATAATTAAACTAATATGGATAAACTTATTGAGGTTCTTTTGATAACTTTAAAGACCACCATAACATGTTAAAGACAATCACATTCATTGTCATCTACCAGTACAGAAATGCCAATATGACCCATTACACCAACATTCTTAACAAATATATATATATAATATATATATATATATAATATATATGTGTGTGTGGTAGCTTTGTGTGTGGTGGTGTGTGTGTGTGTGAGTGGCTATTGACTAAAACTATAAAATCTTAATACAAAGCCCAACAAAAAAAAAACTTCTATTTTACAAACAGCTTCTTATGAAGTTAGAAAGCTAAGTTTTGGATTCTAAACCAGGATGAGAAGAATCAAAACTCTAGATAATCATGCATTTAATCAAATACTAAGCACGTTCTTGAATATTTTCAACCAAAGATTTTTTAACTCGAAATTTCTTCAAAGAAGTATATCATTAAAATTCCATTAATCTTTTCAATATGATTGTAAAAATAGACAGTGTTGTCTTGTTTAATATAGTGCGGGATTTGAATTATATTAAAAAAGAATATACTTTTTAATAAGAATTTTTTTAACAAAAGTACTTCTGAAAAACTTTTTTGCAGCAAATAATATCAAAATTGGTTATTGAAATACAAAAACTAAAGCATCATTTTTTAATAACGGGTTTTATCTAAAAAATATTATTTTTGAATTACTAATGATATTAATCATTATTGTTATTCTAGTCCTATTTCTTTTTATTTGACATGATTACTCCTTATAAAAAATAGTAATGAAAGTACTATTTCAAAAATCAATGGCATGAAACTAGTACATGAACCAGTACTTGCAATAATGAAACTTGTTTATTCGTTTCATAGAAAAGCCTTAACTTGCTTTCGCGTTACCTGCATTTTCAAACATAAATTATTCTGAGTCCCAACAACAATAAATTTCACATTTTAATAATTAAACCAAATATAATTTTTATTCAGTGATTGTTTTAAGGTGAAAATAACAGATGCTGCCTAAATACAAATAGGCTACAGAGCAACACGGAAGCCCTCACTGAGACTGGAGGTTGACATTTTATTTATCAATCCTTGCTTGACATTTGAAATATAATGGACTAGATATTTTTTATAACAAAAAAATATCAATTTCCTTAATGCTAAAAAAGTATAGAGCTAATATTTTTTAAAATTTCCTTAAACTGTCAAATGTGAGATAATAAAGGTAAGTATAAAATCAAATGAAAATTACACGCAACAAAAAATAATAAGTGAAGTTGCGCACCAAACTTATGTAATGCGTATTAAAAAAAAAAAAATATCATTTGAAAAGGTAAATTCTCAAATTTCCCTGGAGCAAGCGGCCGGGACGACACAAGCCTTGCCTTGGTCATGCTTTGAGTGTTTGGAATTCCAGTTGAAAATAATTTTTCTTGAAAATATATTTGATTTTTTTTAATATTACCACATCATAATCATACAAAAAACAATAAAAAACATCAATTTAATATTTTTTTCAAATAAAAAATACTTTAAAAAAGCATTGAAATCTGTATCAAACAGCCCGTTCTATATATATAACAGCTTTACTATATAAATTTAGTAAAGCTCTCGTATGCCCCATGCCCTTCTCTCCAACTTCTTCCCTCTCACACCACGCCACCCGACATTATTTCACAACAAGAAACTATAACAGTAGAAAGTCCTTTCTCAATTTCTTCTCTGCTGCAGAGTAACATGAGGTATGTGACCATCATCATGTACATTATTGTCAGATCTAGCATCCTCATGTTCATAGGAAATTGCAGATGCAGACTGATAATCACATGAGGGAGTCGACATATGAGTAACTCCTGCGTCGGTTGTACTGAAGTAGGCTTCCATAGGTGCGATCCCACACTCCAATGAAGAGGGATTCTGTATCAGGGCTAAAAGACACACCAGAATATCTCCCCAAGATAAAAGTCGAGTCTCCTGCTCTTGGTCTCAAGACCCATTCTTCGCGAAATCATAGACAATGCACAAAAGTATGCTGGCTCTTGCCATTGACATGAACCTGCCCATACAGATGCAAAAGCGAATTGATCTCTAAAATGGCTTCCTAGATTGCCCTTTACAAAGCACAGACAAACAGACTTATTTGACAAGTTCCGAGCATCCCAAATAACGACAGGTTTTGTTTCTTGGTTCCCCGTGGCAAACATGCGGCCTGTCAGGATGCCCCCCAAGCAGATTGCAAATGAGGATAAGAAATCCACGTGGCCCACATAAAGATCATAAATGCGGCTGCAATAATAAGGACGTCAAATTAGATGAAGCTGCCCGCATCCGAGAATGCAAAAACAGGTCTGTTGTGGACTCTAAGAACAAAGGAGTTCAACAACAAATAATGATATAAAAATGTTTTAACAATAAATGCATAGCAGGCTACCTTTCTTTTCTTTTCTAGTTTGAGAATCCCACAAACCAGTTATCCCGTGCAGGATTGTCACCGACAATGACAAGAAGCTTACCCTCGAGGACTCAAATGAGGTGTGCTGTTCAAACAGAAAGCAACATATAAATACATTGAGAAGCGAGAGCATGTGGACACATAAATATGAGCAATACATGACTCCATTCAGTAAATTAAAAGCATCTCAAATCAGCCAATCCTTTAGATCAAATACCTGGGGAAAGCATCCAGAGAATGTGCAACTCAGAACAAACAAAACATAAACAAAGACCCAAAGGCCCGGATGCAATAGACACATTACGGACGCATGAAGTGGCACATGCACTCAAAATGTATATCACAAATCCCAAAATGAGAAGCATGACTTCTTTTTTACACTAGTATCGTTACAAAGTAATAAAAAAACCATACATGAATGATTCACAAAGTGAGGAGGTGAGATCGTAATTTTATTGTTATAATCACAGAATACCCATCCTCCTCCCTTATTTTGGCATCCTAATTTATTTTTCCCTTAAGAGGCATAATCAATCTTGTGACAATATTTAGTATATCTATCTCCTTTTTTTTAATCACCAAAACTCCATATTTATCTCCATTTAATCTCTTAACCCATCAAAACCTTTTTACCATTGTTCCCATGTATCAGATCAGACTTTTCTTCTTCGCACCCATCAAGATCCAAGATTACTTATTTCTCCTTCAATCTTTAGAACCGTCCCTCGCCATCTTTCCCACAAACTTAATTGATTCCCATGCCTACAATTTCTTTTTGGAAAAAATATCCTGAAATACCCTTGCATGTTTGTCTAGGTTCACTAGATCCAATGAAACTATGAAGAGTTTCCCCCTAAGCTACACAAGCCTATCCACCAGCTTCCTATTGAAGCTCCAAAAGAACCTTCCTTTCATCAACAACATACTCCCAAAAGCAAAAGGGGAACTTCCCCCAAATTCTTATGACCCCTTTTGGAACTCGTTTCGGGAAATTTGGTTACTGGAAGAAAGAGAAAAAGGAGCTTAAACCATGATGGAAGGCTAGCTGGCAGTTAAATGGAACAAGGGTGCAATCAAAGCACATGAATGTGAAAGATTTAAAAGTGTGGGAGAAGGTGGAAAGGACAATCTGGAGTGAGGACAAAACCTGGAGCATCTGTTACAATAACATGATTTAGTGGGTGGCACTTATAAAAATTTATAATTAGGCTCAAATGTTTACTTTCACAGAAGGAAAATACTTACATTCACAGGCCAAACAAAAGCAAGAAAATGCTTAGTTTGCTGAAATCTCTCCATGTCAATAGTTGTCTCACCTCCACTGTCATTGAAATTTGAAGGCCATGAAATGAACTGCAACCACTGACACAGCGTTTGCTTCAAGTCAGATAGAATGTAACCAAAAGTGGCACTGTCCCCTATTGACCAAACATCTAAAAGTAAAAACATGTGCAAAGAAGTGGATAGTAATGAAAGAACCTGGGACATTCATAAATCTCAATTGCATTTGTTTGGATGGCATTATCATCATAGGTCGTTCTGGAGCAGAAGCTAACACCTGGTCGATCCAAATTACTTGCATCCTCAACAAAGCAAGCAAACAACTCATTGGCCGATTATATACAAACATTCTTTCAGAAATTAAACCAAAAATACTCAACACATCGTAAACATCAACAATCGCAACAGAAATGGCTATGGTAAGTTGGTTAATTAATTACAACTTTCATTTATATGCACCATGACCACCAATCAGAACAAGCACAAAAAAGTATGTATGGGCATAACAATAGAGAAAAGTTGGCAGATATATCAGACTTCTACATTTTCAGTCCATTCAATCAAGAAATTCTTTTTCTGATGAAAATGATTATTGAATAATACAATGCAACCTAAAAGTACTTACAGATGAAAAAGATTACCTTGCAAATTAGTTATCCCTGGAACCCCCCAGCAATCAACAACCTATCCTTTACTGCCAGTGTACTAACTTGAGTTTGTGTGAATCCTTCTAAGAGGCTTCCCGGGTGTTTCTATCATACAAAGAAGTTATTACCGCAACTTCAAAAAGAAAAACAAAAGCATTTGACTATATTGTGGGATGTTATATTGTAAGACATCAAAAGATTTATATACCTCACAAGGTGCCACATGCCCAGAAACATTAAGGACTTCATTTTTTTGCAACTTAATGATGACCAGTGAACGATGGAGTAATGTGACATGAGGTAGACATCATGCTTTGATGTTGACCAAACCAAGTTTCGCAACTGCAATGCCAAAACAACAGTTTTCAAATACATAAAGTAGCCTTTTGAACAATATTCTTTAAAACCTTTGCATTTTTTAAGTTTTTTCCGCATTCAAAACACTTCAAATGATCAAAAGTCTCTAAATTAGTTGACATCTAGCTCCTTTCTTCAATTCTTTGCATACTTTTAAAATCTTAGCTTCCCAAAAAGTCTACAAGATTGGCTCCTAAGATACCGAAGTTCCAATAAATCCTGAGTTGCCAATCATTAGCTAATGTCTCAATACTATGTCCTTAAATCATCTCATCTCAGCTTAAAGATGGAATCCATCAACATCTCACCACCAACCAGCACCCCCCCCCCCAACCCACCAACACATGGAGATCAGACATCATGATCATGTAAGAAAGAAAATCTTAAAGTGGATCATACAACTAAAAAGTAATTCAATTCAAGCTGATGGGACAAAAATATCAGCATACTTGGAAATGAAGGATTGTAGATTTCACTGATCTGGTGTTGTGCCAGAACTCATAAAACATCCCCCCTTTCTTAATAGTTTCGCATTCCTGGAGACGGTTAAAATAAAAGCAAGTGAGAAAGAAGGGTCAACTGTATCTAGTAGTCCAATAACACCACAAACTAGGGAGAAAATAGATTCTACCTTCTCTGAACTTTCTCCTGATTGAGGTACGTTTTCATAGTTCTTGTACTGCTCTAACCTAGTTTGTCGGTACTTCTCTCGAGAAATGCTCAATCTTTCCCAAGAATTCCCTGGATATCCTTTCCCTTCCGAGCATCTGCAGCAGATGTATCCGTTATCTTATTATCCTGCATAACCAACAACCCACCCCCACCCAAGGGCCAAATGAAAAAGAACAGAAAGGTCACAAACAGGATCTGTCAATAAAACTGATAGTAAATAAATAAATAAACAACATATTTTTCGTCACATTCAAAAGCAAGAGTGCCAGATGATGTAATGGACTAACAAAAGACCCATTTCCACATTAATGGCAAAAATAACAAAAAAAAATGTGGAAACTGATGTATGAATTGAACAAACCAAATGATCATATTCATCATCATCATCATCATCCTCTGACTCTGAATCAGCCATGAATCTGCCATGAAAATAGACATCATCATCTACTTCTGCGATCTCATAGTCATCAACCACGTGATCCATTTCATCCCCTTGGTACTGGGACATAACCGATGATCAAATTTATCGCTGAGCCAACAGAAATTAAGGAGAAGGAAATCATGATTCTAAATTATATTTATTCCTCTTTAACAAATGACTCAGCACATAAATGATAGTACTCTTATACATGCACCAAAGTGAACCACTAAAAAGGAAATACAGTAAAATTATTGCAACTGAAAAAAAAAAACTTCAACCATTTAGATTCTTTAGACTGCTCTTTATGCTTGCCATTAACAGCCTCCGATACACTCCCTCAACTTACGAGCAAAACTCCTTTGAATCCAACAAACTTAAGGAAGAAAAATCCCAACTCGGGGAATCTTAAGAACTTGTCAAAACCTGAACTGAATATGAAACAATCTCATTTGCCTAGAAAAGCTGCATCCAAAAATCTATCTCAAAATGACAACTCTCTTGAAAGAAGGAGGAGTTCTTCGAAATATACACAAAGCCCATCGGACAATGAGTAAAGAAGTCTCAAGTACTTAAAAGACCAAATAACCAGAGCATTTACAACTCGCATTTTGCTGCCCAAAATTACATAGAACTAATATATCCACATGTATATGCAGCATCCAATTAGAAGCAAAACAATTAATAAAAGACCTATCAGTGCTGAATTCCCGCTAACCTTTTAAAGGGTTTATTTTTGCGGTGGGAAAACGAAAAAATGCAGATTGTTGGTATGAGATCTCTTCGGATTAAGATGTGATCTGCGTCTGACTCAAATCGAACCTTCTGCAACAATATCGCATCCAAAAAAGGGGGAAAAAAACAAAAGTAGGGGAGGCAGGGTCAGTACTTATAAATAGTAATTGCAATTGCCCACCAAAAACCAAAAACCATCTTATGGTAATATCAAATCATCAAAGGTCATGTTCACTTACCATCATCATTGTACGAAGAAGGGAAGAAGGGGGAGGCCTAGCTAAAATAGACAGGCGAAGGGAGAGTGAGACGCACCAGTCAGAGAGTTAAATAATAGCATCTTTACATTTATGCCCCCGACAATTGAGAGGAAAAAGATCAAGACTTTTATGATTACCAAAGGAAGGTAAAACTTGCCCTGTATCCCAATCTTCCTAGTAGTAAAGTAACTGGGCTTGCTAGGTTTCATTGTATGTCTTGTTTTAGGGGAAGCGAAGCTAAAAAGGCCTCATCCATATCATATGATCTGGGCCATCTCATCTGTAAAACTAAAACTCCTTCATTCTCCACAGACTACTGGGTTGATGAATTAATGTAATGTTACTCCTCGAATTCCAAAGCAGATTAGTATTTCTCGGGAAAGTAGAAGAGCAAGTGAACTGGATTGAAGTGAAGGGAAGGGAGATGAATGCGAATACAACACTCACTCTAACCAACATTACCACTAGCATAAAAAACCCGTTAATGTTGACGATGAAGTTTTGTCCTTGTCCTTGCCCTTCCCCAACACCTCCACCACCACCACCGTCTCCCATTTCTTCAATCAGGTCTAGCTGCCGCCGCCGCCGAACAAGGTCCTTGCAACCCAGCATGGTCATACAAGACACATCTACTACCGCCGCCTCCGCCGTGTCTGAAGCTGATACTGATACTGATTCACTATCCGTTTCCCGTCGCCTTATTTTGCTTCGTCATGCTAAGAGCTCCTGGATGACCGTTCACTTCGAGGTCTCTCTCTCTTTCTCTCTCACCCACTATCTACAAATGATAAATAATTATCTGCTCTTAACAAATCCCATTTTGCTTCTCATTGATTTCTTTAGTCTTAAACATAAACCGGCCAGTTAATCTTCTGTTTGCTATATCTATGAATCTCTTCCTAATTGTGTTAATAAAAAAAAAATAGATCATGACCGGCCACTGAGTAAAGCGGAGAGCTTGATGCTGCCAAAGTCTCTCAAAAGCTCCAACATTTGGGCTGGATACCTCAACTTATTTTGTCTAGGTGGGTTTCTCATATCTTTCATTTTTCTTCTTCCTCCACCCTAACAACATTACTAATACATACTTCAACAAATAATGATATACTTACTCAGTAAAAAATGACTGATGACAGTGATGCATTGCGAACCAAGGAAACACTTAAAATAATGCAGCAACAAGTACCAGACTTTTTGGATGCAGAGGTTCATTTCATTTCAAGTTTCTATTCTATTGCAGCTATGGATGGTCAGACTGCCGACCATCTTCAGCAAGCTATCTGCAATTACTCAAGGGATGACATTCTTACTGTCATGTGAAGTCAATTTCTTTGCTGTTAATACTCCCTTCACTTTCACCCCAAGGATTAGCTAACACTTGTGTACTGCCGCATTTTTTGGCTGCCAATTGCCTTCTTTAAAGTTTCTTTCTTCTGTCGGAAGATCAATTTAGTCCTGTTTCTTTCTCAATTTCAATGCAATTTGTATATTAAATAAGTGTGCTACACTCTCTTAATAACAAGTTGGCAATATGATTTGGAAAAAGTTTCTTCCATTGGTTAGAAGATAAATTCGTTAGTCTTGTTTTCTTTGATTTTCTCAATATTCTAAATGCGATTTGAATGCATTTTGTAATCTATCCTGCCAAGAAACAAATAAAGATGATGATTTTCTTAAACGTCGACGCTGTGGAGTTAATTGACTCATGCCAGGCATATTGAGAATTGGCTATAGAGAAGACAAAAAAAGGAAAGAAAAGAAGAAATGGAGTGTGCTAAGAAATTGTGGCTTTAGGCATTTTGATTGAATGCCTGTTTGCACCTTAAATCTCATTGCCTTGTTATATCTCTGGAACAAACTGGGATTATAGAAAGTTGGAAAAACTATGCTGATTCTTAGTCAATTAAACAGGTGCATGGGGCATAATAAGGGGTGGGAGGAGGCTGCCTCTATGTTCTCTGGTGCCTCCATAGAGATAAATACATGCAATGCTGCTTTGCTTGAAGCTGCTGGGAAATCCTGGGCAGAGGTTAGACTCGCTCCTTTTCTTTTCGTGCCTGGTAGCCATCAGTTCAGTGACCTTCTCATTCTTTGCGTCAAAGCAATGCAAAATTGGAAAGCTTTCTGATTGATGCTATATATATCCTATTCATGGGGTATAATTGCTAAAGATTAGCCGTCTCCTTTCAGAATAACACCTTGAGATTATCCTACCATGATTATCGTGGCCCTTGCAAGACATGCTTATCTATGCTTAATGTCCTCATCCAAACCTCCTTTCTGGGGACATAATTGTTGGACGCATTAGTCATCTCTTCTCAAAGTACTGATTTAACCAAGATTACGCTATTCTCAATTCTCTTAACCCCTATAGTTTTAAGCCCTTCTCACAATAGTGCCCACCCCATTTATGCTCCTATTATTCTCAGTATACCCAACTATTTTATGATGCTTGATGATTTTGGTAGTCAAAGTTTCTTTAAACTTGCACTTCAAATGTGAGTTTGCTGGCTTACTGCCCTTCATTCCTGCTATCAAATAAGCAATGCCCCCTAGAAAATATTTAGTTCCTGCATATGTATTGGCAGTGCTTTAGAACATTGGTTCTTGCAAGTGTCCTCTTTCCATGGTTAGCAGATAGATAGGAATGTTTCTAAGTAATGAAAGTATGAATTTAGATATGGAGTTCTATTAAATTGAGACTTAAAAACTGCAGAAAAAAGCATGTTTTAGGTGGAGGCAGATGGAGCAGAATTATTGATGCTTTTACCGGTTACAGGGTTCAAGAAATTAGTAGTGGTCTAATGAACTAAGAAATGGCTGGGGAGGGGCCGTAAAGTTTGAGAATTGTTGCTTGCCAGTGCTATATATGGTTCAATTACATAAGGTGAAACTGTTGCTGTTTTTTTAAAAAAAATATTCATTTATCTTAGCCTGATCTGATGTCTTACACTCTCAGGCATTTGCTTCCGCGGGACTTGGTGGGTGGAAGCTTCAGGACATTGTAAAACCAAGTGATAGCCCAGAACGTTGACATCCAACCCTCCTCTCAAAAAGAAACAAGATCCTGCCTTTGGGTTCATGATGATAAAAAAATCTACTCCTTATGGGCTGAACCAAATATGCCCTCTTCTTTTAATTATTCATGACCTTTGGTGCAGTTTGAGAAGACAATATCATCCCCCGACCCAAGAAACCTTCTACAATTCCGTGAAAAGATGGAAAGCAATGATGTGTCACTGGAGATGTGTACGGATATACAAGAGAAACATCTAGAGCAATTATTAAAAGAAAAAAAATTTAAAGGATTTCTGTTGATCTGATGTGTGTCCATCTCTGTATTGTATAATGTTGTTTATGAAATGACAAATCAGATGTGGACTGTATTCGTATATAATGCTAATCTGATTCTTACTACACTGAAGTGCCCACGTAAATGGGGACACCAAACCAAACAGTGAAAGGATAGGCGTCATTCGTTAGCATCAAGGGGACCTTGGGAGCTCTCATGCTCATGGGTGCCAAAACAAAGTGATGGTGATTGCAGGTTGAGTTTGTTTGACTTGGATTTACATTATTACGTTAGATCTGTGCCTTCATGATGCTTAACCAAAAACTAAATGCCAGTTAGAGGAGGTAAACTGAATTTGGGGATCATCTAGGATTGTAAGAAAAGAGGTATCTGATGAAACGTAACATTGGAGTCGCTGGCAGCTTTAACTGGGGACCGTATGTATGATAAAACCTAAATTATACTTTAGCTTAGATTGGATGACTTGTGAAGGGCAAGGGAGCTGGTCCTAGATGGGAAAAATCCCTTTTCAATTCAACCCCATTCTTATGCCATACATGCTAGATTGGAGATATGCATAAATAAATCCATGTTTCTACCCCAACAAGAACATAGATTTCTTGTTCAAAAGCTCGGAAATTTGTTGTTGCTATTTTATTATTACTATTTCTTTATTAAAATTTGAAACACCACCAGCGCACTTACTGTAGTAGTATGATCTAACAATATTGTAGTTGTCTGTGTGTTTGTACTAAGACAACGTAACAAAAAAACAAAAAAAGAGAGCAAAATGGGGGAAGGAAGGAAGGTGATGAGAATGGTCAGTTGGTTAGCTGTCCAAGAAAACAAGAAGCAAAGAAATAAAATAACTAATCATACAACAAATACTACAACAACAGAATAACGTTGTCATTGGAGGAGCATCGGTAAAGGTAAAAAAGGACAGGAAGGAGACCACGCAGTGTCCGGCGACGACCCAACCACATCCCACGCAGCAAGCAACGAGGTCAAAACAATCCTCCTCCTCCTCCTCCTCCTCCTTCTTTATGGCTCTCTTTAATCTACATTTTTGTTGTTGGTAAAGACGTGAACTCTCTATCTCTCTCTCTCTCTCAAGGTCTAAAGGAAACCCTTTCTCATCAAGTTTTCATTTTTTTCGTCTTTTACCTGGTCAAGTAGGAATAGGTGTTTGTTGTTTGATGTCTTTAATGTTCTAAGATCTGAATTTGGTGTTCTTTTTTCCGTTCTCCTTTGCAAGGACGATGAGTTGGCTCAACTAGTTGAAGAATTTAAATTCTATTTTTCCAGGTTTTAAAGGCCAACACTCCTTCCTTTTGAGATCCACTGATAAACTTTTCCTTTCCTTTTCTCTTGCTTTCTGTTTTTCCTCACTGTCACAGTCTCTTACTCCTAAAAAAAAACCCCTGAAAGTGGCATGGGGTAAAATAGACAAGTAAATGGGTGGTTGAGTTCGGATTCTCATCATCATTCACTTGCTCTCTCACTGACTTTGGCTCAAGTGTGCTACATTTTTGGAGGGGAGGATATACTTTTGGATATGCCCAATTAGAAACCAAGTTTAGTTCTATGATATGATTGGTCAGTTCATCAATTTTGTAATTCGCCCTCCCAGGTACCCTTCTTTGCTTACTATTTCTGTTTACTTTTTTACCTTTAATCAAATTATGCTTCTTCTTGTCATTGATGATGTATTTGGCTGAGCTCCATATATTCTTGTACAGGGCGGATTATAACCCAGATCAGTATTTATGGGAGAATGATTTCACTCTGGCTGGTAAAGCATACAAGAGACGAGACTTGGAGGCAAGTATGGGCATCATTAGTTCACACTAATTTTCACTTTTATCGTTTCTATTTACTGCCATTTTTAACTTTATGTCTTTAATTGCTTGCAGCTTACCAATGCAAGGGGTCATACCTTGCGATGCAGCCATTACCTGCCTTCACCTTTCCCTGAAGATACTCCCCTTCCTTGCGTTATATACTGCCATGGAAACAGGTAGGCAACAATCATTCTGACAGTTCCATGTAGTTTTGTTTCCGTATAGTCTCATCACTCGGCTTAAATAAGCCTTAGTTCCAAACTAATTAGGTAGGCTACATGGATCTCCTTTTTTGGTTCGTTATATTCTGTATATGATCAAATTTTCTATAAAAATGTTGTAATTAGTTTCATTTTTGGCCAAATCTATTATTTGCTTCTGTTTCAAATCAAATCACATATGCATTCATAGATAATTCTCTAGACCATTACCTTATCGCTATTCATTTCAGTATAATATTTTTTTAAGTCTATACTCTGGTTTTCCATTCTACATACATTTCTTTCAGTGACTTCATTGACCAGAGGCAAGCCATGTTGGCTCTCTTCCCAGCCATCATATCCACTGACTTTGTTCACTTTCTTGTCAAAGATCTGGTATTTCATGTCCCGAAACCAATCCTGCTCTCCAGCTAGGTTCCTTACCCGCACCTCTCACTAATAAATGAGAACCATTTTTCTATTTCTCACCACATTTAGGCACCAATGTGGCTTCTTTTTTTTTATTAACACCCAGCACCATAGCCTACTTTTCACAACATCAGGAATCTGATGCCATGCATCACTAGGGTTCTGTGACATCTACATCCCATATGTTGAAAGTGGTTTTACATTTGCTGTCATTGTATTAAAAGTCTTCTCCTTTATCCTGGTTTGGGATTCGGGTGCTCGATTTCAACATCACAGTCAGCTTGGGCTTAGTTATAAAATCTAGATCTGCAGTGAAATGTACTATATGTATATATAACAGTGCATTGTGTTTCCTCGTCTTTCCCTAAATTAGTAATTGTTAGATAGTGCACAAGGGCAGAAAACTTACTCAATTACCAACTTGCACAAAAATGCAGCGGATGTAGAGCAGATGCAAATGAGGCTGCTGTAATTCTTCTTCCATCAAATATCACTGTTTTTGCTCTTGATTTTTCGGGTTCTGGCTTATCTGATGGTGATTATGTGAGCCTTGGTTGGCATGAGGTACGTCCCTTCTCTATTAAGTCCTTATGTAACTTGGCCTCTCTCATTTTCTGTATGCCATCTTTTCCCCTATGACAGAGAGATGACCCTCAAAGTAGTGGTCTCGTATCTAAGAAGCAACAAACAAATATCATGTATAGGCCTGTGGGGACGATCCATGGGTGCAGTCACTAGGTACCTTTTTTATTTGTATAATTGAGATGATAAATACCTTTTTAAGGACACTTGACACAACTGATAAGTGGTTGTTCTGTAATATTATTCAGCCTTCTCTATGGAGCAGAAGACCCATCCATAGCTGGAATGGTGCTGGATAGTGCCTTTGCAAATTTATTTGATCTAATGATGGAACTCGTTGATGTATACAAAATCAGGCTTCCAAAATTTACTGTATGGATCTGTCTCTCTATCTTTTGTTTTGTGCCTTTACTGTTGGAAGCTCTTGCACTTGTCCTTACACCAATACTTTTGATATATTGTTTTGTTTGGTTTAGTCTGTTGATCCTTCTGTTACTTCTGCAATTTATTGGTGTTAGTCTTGTAATTTGCATTTCCTTTTGATTTGGATAACTATATGCAGCATTTCTATGATCAATCTCCAAGTTATAAATACTGCATGCTATGTTTGTAACCATGTATTTGACTAGGTTTCTAAACCTTGAGTGTTTATGTCTGTTATTTTCCTTACCATTTGTGTCTTTGAGGATTTCTCTAGTGTGACCTCAGGTAATTTTTGGGGTTTGGATGCTGTTAGTTTCATCTTTGTTAATCATATATAACCAATCTGGAAATATGAGGTTATTTGGAGTTTCAAAACTTGTTTTTATTTCCCTTAATGTCTGGCATATACAAATGTAACTTTTTTTAAAACATTTTATTGCAATCAGGTTAAGATGGCAAGTACAGTACATGCGATGGGTGATTCAGAAGAAGGCAAAATTTGATATTATGGATCTTAACTGCCTAAAGGTTTGTCTTTGTTTCTTAGACCATTAGATGTTGAGATCATACCATCATACTATTGTTCTTATAGTACGCCCACCAAAAAAAAAAAAAAAACAATGCCTAATTTTTGGGATTGTATGCGACTTATTTGCATCAGATATATTATTTCCACGTTCACACACACCATTTTTCAGTAATATGTTGCGTTCTTTATTTCCTGGATGATATAAAGGCATTAATGCCTTTTGATTCTCACAGGTAGCACCCAAAACATTCATTCCTGCTCTATTTGGGCATGCCAGTGAGGACAAATTCATTCAACCCTGCCATGCCGACCTCATCTTTAACTCCTATGCAGTAATTATCATTCCAAATTTCTTATCCTTCTATAACCATATTGGCTCATTTTGACAAATTAACGAAGTTTCAATCTTTTGCAGGGGATAAGAACATGATAAAATTTGATGGCGATCACAACTCTTCTCGACCACAGTTTTATTATGACTCGGTATCCATTTTCTTCTTCAATGTCCTTCACCCTCCTCAAACTTCAGCTTCTTCAAATAAGCTTGAGAGATATTATGATTTGGGTGATTTGAAAGTCAGTGCTGGCATGGATGAGGTGATCTCCTTACCTAGCTTTTGTGAACAATTAAAACACCAACTTCAGATTAGTTGCTGATTTTGGTAATTAACAAACCTAAGGCTTTTGCTATCCTTCTTTCCTTTACTGCTGTTGGTACCAATTCCTCTAACATCTTCTTGCTTCTTGCGAATCTGTTTTCTAATTAAGCATCTCAGCTTTTGCACACCAATAAGACTACGCCTCACCTACCCAGAGGCCATTATAGTAACTTAAAATTTAACAAGCAGCAACATCTCATCCATTTGGTGGGTGGGTGCAATTATAAATATTAACCCTTTCAATTTTATTTATTTATTTATTTTTGGATTTTTTTTATCCGAAGTATATGTAAATCTGCTGTTATTTATTTATTTTTGTGAGATATCTTTGCGACTACTCGAGGCAAGGACTGCAGAAGATATAAAATACCAAGACACACTATGACCACTATACCTATTACAATAATTTCTTACAGACTGTTTAGTCAACGTGATGTGCATTTGTGTGAAAATGAAAACTCATTATGCTTGGAACGTTATAACGGTACCTTAAAAATTGCTCATGGACAAACTACTTGAGAGTTGACGGGTGCATCTACCGTTACCTGTTCACAAAAGGTATTGGCAACATGATAGTGCCTCCTTTTGTACCAAGCAATGATGCAATGATAACTTATGGGCCTGTTGTTTATTTGTTCTTCTCTTTTTTTCTTTGGGAGGAAAATGAAACCACAATATTGATTTGCCAATTTTTGTTCCTAGAGCCTCTTGTAATGAAGATAAATCACAGGCCTTCACATTCTGCTTGTACCGATGCTGCAGAGTTCTATACTGTTCGTCCTAAGCATTCCAACCTACGAAATCTAACGTGACTTGCGAACTTCTTTCTGGAAGTATGCACCATTAGTGGTACAGACCTTCTCTTTTTTTTCTTAATTAGTCATTGTCCTTTTGTTGTTTTTTTGTAATTGAATAATTAGTGTTGCATGATATAGGACTTCCATGGCTGCCGTGAAAATGCTGGGCTTATTTGCAGTCGATGAGCCATCGATATTTGCAAATGGGTTTTTTTGGTGGAAAAAAAAATTTTTTTTTGAGTTAATGGAAAACTTGAACATTAAAAACCTGGTTTGTAGTCATTACAGAGAATAAGCCAGTACTGGAGAACATGATGGGTTGTTTGTGGAATGTACCCTTGGCTAGTGCAGAGAAAATGGGTGTTCCCCTTTGGCTAAATGCACTGGGCCAAACATTTATTGGAAATATCAATCGGCGGCTGTTGCAGTTTTTTAGCTCAAATGAATTTTTTAACTCCGCGTCAAGATTCATACATTTGTGTGCTCCAGTAACTCCTCTTATAACCAGCCAATGCCCTGAATGGTTACAGTATAAAAATAAGTTGCCCTTATTAAAATAACCTGCAGCAGGGTTTAATCAAATAACGTGATATTTTTAGAGTATAGGTACTTTGCAGGTACACAGGTTGTTGAAAAAAAAGGTATTGGCATAGTGAGCGAATGAATGACACCGTTTGATTTTGTATTTGACCACTGACCTTAGAAATCAAAGTACATGAAGATAGAATGAGATATGAGAGTCATGGTTGTCTAACACCTAGGTTATATCTTATTATTCTGAAATAGCCTGTTTATTTCTTTTTCTTTTGTATTATCCTTTATGATGTTATTTTTTTTTTTATTAGTCGAAGGACACTATGGATATATAGAGCCAACCACCCTAATGGTCCATTATGCATCTGCAATTTTACTCCTACATCTTTTTACTAATTACTGTACAAAACTCCTGCCTTGCTGGGATCACACATCGTCTTTTTGAACTCTTCTAATATTTGATTCTCTGGGCTTGCACACCAATGCCTTTGAGTTCGACTGAAATTACTTTACTGATCTATTTTCACCTGGATATGGGAATTTTGATTTTAACCAGGGAAAACCAAATGGCCAGAAGCGAAGTGTTGCTCTTAAATAACAAGCTCTAATAGAGAGAGTTGGGGAAGATGCTCCTCCCTAGGAGGCAGCGATGAAGAATCTCCTGCTGAATGCGAGAGCTTGTGGACAATAGCCATGAGGTTCACTTCTCTTTGCTCTTTCATGATTTTTCCCAGGGTCTTACCATAGATTCGGTTCAACACTAACTTGTGCCCATTTTTCAGCTGCATTTCCCCTTTATTGTGTATATGCCGTGCAACTTTTAAAAAAAAAAAAAAAAAAAAGTAAAAAAAAAGGATGCATAAGGGCTGTAGTTTCAGTTGGATTTGGCCTAGCTGCAGTTAACAGATTCTCCTTTTCTTTGATCATACGAAAGCTATGGGTATCTTGTACACAACTCAAGAAAATACAGACCACCACACCCACCAGGCTGAGAAAAGAAAAAGATAGGATATTCATCTGGTATCCATTAAAGAAATGAGAACCATTATAAAATGTGCCTGCCTGGCATTTTTGCCAGCAAAATAATCCTGCTAATCTGCATCATATATACTATAAGAAAGTCATTTTCTTCGTTTTCTTTTTGTTATTTTAGATGACTCTAAAGGGCAAATCTGCAACACCTCTAGGAAGCAATACAGCAAAAATCCGCCAGTCCCCAACAAAAGAGGAAAAATAAGAAGAAGAAGAGAAGAAGAAGAAGAAGAATGAAAGCTCTTACAGTGCCAAAGAAGCTCAAGGGTGATGAAATTTGAAAAAGCTTGAGGCCATTCAAGCAAACGTCTACGCCAATTGCAATTTTCTAAGGAGGGTGAACCATCAGAGGCAATCGTTCTTCATGACAGCTGCTGGTACCATAGAAAACATGTTTATAGATTGCATAACTCAATTTAATCACACCCTCCAAGTTTGAATTGTTATAATTTTCCATCCCCACCACTTATAGTCAATAGGCATTGATTCCTTTTTATTCTTGGCAGACTTAGTGGCATGAAAGATTCGTTCAGGATGGGAATAAAAATAAATAAATATAAAAAAAAAAAGAAAAAAAAAGGGGGTGGGGGTGGGTCAATGGATTTGGATAAAAATGTCCGAGTCCTTGTTATTTACCCTGGAAACTGAGGCCAGAGCTTCCTAGTGAACCATTTGTCAAGGAGCATGATAGTCCAATTATAATCGTGAACATAGCGTTTGCAGTGCAGAACTAAATAAATTCTCGTAGTTCAGAAACCAATTGAATGACTGTCAACTGCTACGGATGGGCGAGATTTGCAGTTATAAACCAAATTCATCCTCGTTGATATTTGTTTCATCCATTTACTACAATGCAATCTGATCTACTAAGTTTATAGGATATCAATGTAAAAATGGAACAACTTTCCCTTGAAACCTAAATTAATCTAACATCAATTTTGTGTTTGAAACCTGGATTTAAAAACACGTTTTGAATATTAACAGGCGATGGCAAAATGTATAAGAGTCCCAAGGAGGGTCCAAATCATGCAGTCACCCCGGGGGGGGGGGGGGGGGCTCCCCCCACCAACGAAAAACTAAACATCACTGCCTTGAAACTTTTCTCCCATATTGATCTTCGATTTTTCCCCCCCCATCGATAACCCAGATGAAGGATCAAATCTGCTCTCTACCCAGTAGAAGGCAGAGTGTGGTCGTGGATAGGAATTTAAGCTTGACTCGAAGTATCTGGTGTGAAAGAACCATCTCTTGTTTACCATTTGTTACAATAACCCATAAAAAGCTTACCCGTTGCTTCTTCATCGATCTCTCACCTCTAGGGCTCTCTGCTGGGGGAGCCAGCATTACAACGTGAATCTGGTGTCCAGTGGCTCGAGGCTGAGAAGAGAATGATTCATCAATTGAAAATAGGCTCTTTGCTGGGGCACGTTTTCCTTGGCAGCCTTGTCTTGGAGGGGTGATTCAGAATTGGGGGCAGGGGTTGCTGGGATCTGTTCTGTGTCAGAATCTGGGCAGTTATCACACCTGATACTGGGGCAAGTACTGACCAGCCCGAGCCAGGCACATCTTCAAGAAACTCCAGACTTCAATTCGTTGTTTGCACTTCAATTATCTTCTTCAAGATACTTCCCTTGGGCTCCAGTGCGTAATTGGTAGCTGTCTCGGTACCTGTTATGTTCAAAGCAAACAAGAAATTGCATGCTGGTAAGAGTAGGGTTGGACAGAACCCTCTGATTTAACACCATACAGTTTGATTAGCAACCAAGGACGCATGTGGCATAGAAGTCTCCCCACACATGATGGGCGCTGAAAAATATTAAAGTTTTATAAATAAATAAACAAAGATGGTAAAAATTGGGCTCTAGCTATTTATTTTCCATCTCCCAAAAACAATCAACAGAAATGGATTAATCCTTTCTCCTCAATCAAGCAGGAGTTTAAAAAGCCCAAGTCGGTGATAAAATGATCAAACTGATGAGGGAAAAAATTGATATAAAACGAATATTAATTGGATGCCGAGTGCAAGGAAAACGTGCCTCCGATAGAATTGCTCATAGTAGTCGCTTTTGCACCTACCATCTGCAGCTTGAGTGCTTCTTGTAATTTGCATGCCACTGCAAAAAAAGAATCCTCACAAAACTCAATCCAATCTCCAAATGATTCAAAACAAATTAGGAAATATACAATTTGGTGAGATTCCTGACTTTGCGGCCAATGTGAGCAAGGTGTTAGTATATGATTAGACCAAACCGATATTCTTCAGTCTAGAGTGTCCAAAAAGACAGTCCACAAACGACATGGTTCTATGAACAAAAATATTATGAATATAACAGAAACAAAGATGAGAAGAGACCGCTCTACTTACGATGAACCATTCCAAATTGGCAAATCATATCCCCCTGTTACCTTCTTGTCCTTTTTTTTCCCTTGCATTTACCATTTTAATATTTAATTAAGAGAATGCCACAAAACAAGGTGTGGCATGCATGAGCCAAATAAGCACAAAAACAGCAGAATATCAAAGTGGGCTTACCATCAGATTAGGAGTACAGGAAGGTATTTTATTGGCAAAGTCGAATATTTCTGGACACATCAGGAGAAAATCACAGTCATTAGTTGATATTAAACAAGAACATGGCGTATCTGCTTCCACATGAAATATGTCAAATAGAAAATAGGAATTTGGAAGTTTTGAATAGGATGGGAATTGAGTTTATAAATACCTGTAAATGGCTTTTTACATGGTATAATTGTTAAGCCTTGCACACCCAATGTCTCTGAGAACACAACCTTTAGGGAGCGTAGCCCCTGGAGAGAAGAAGTAAGAGAATTTAAATTAAAAAAAATCTAATCAAAAAAACAATCTTGAACACCTTCGTTGTTCAATAAATTTTATGACATGTTTTGAACATCTGATCTGCCTTTTCATGCAGTTAATATCAAGCTATAACTCTCACTTGGATTCTCAGATGATTAAATAAACAAATTATTTTCCGGCTTCAGGAAAAAAAGAAGTTTATTTAAATGGAAGCCCTATGACATGGTCATTCTAGTATTTATTTTTTTCCTGACAATTTGCCCTCCCTATTTGTAATTTCGCCTTTGCCTTTCCATCAGTGCAACAAATGCAAAAAAGTTTTGCCAGATAATTTCCATTTGAACAGACAAAATGCTCAAACAAGTAGTAATCCAATGGCAGATCAAAGTTCTCTAGAAACAATCAACCTTGTCAATTAAACAATTGAGACATAACTAAGAATTCGCATGAAAAAAAGGCAATTCACTAATTTAAGCACTTTGATGCTTTATAAAGAATATATTTGAAAAAATCAGATAAATGGTGTTTAAAAAATAAACAAAAAAATCAAAGTTAGAAATATAAGACGCGAGTCCATGTGGATGTTTATGAAAACTTACGATCTGGCCCACCAAGCTGAGCCACAAGACAGCTCCAACAAAGCGAATTCGTGAAGCTCATGAGTCCAACGCAATCTTTGCTTTGAGGCAAGATTAGGATTGTTGTTGAGATTGTTTCCCTTCCATTGATGGGATCCATTGTCATATCATCACAATCTAAATATTAGATCATTACCTAATGATTTTTTATGGACCGAGGAACTTGGAACTAGGAATGCTCTCCAGCTGATACCATATATCATGCATTCATCATATAACCACAAAACTACCCAGCAGGTCATACCAGAAGAATGAGCAAGGAAAGAGGAACGAAGTGTAACAGTTCCATTTGAGTAAATAGCTTGCATTTGGAAAAACACACTGAACAAAATAGAATTTATCCAATCTACACATGAATAGTGCAATCCTTATTATTAACCAAAGTCGATGAATGAACAAGACTATGATTTTCCTTGGCAAAAAACACATGAATAAATAAAATATTCAGCACACCAATATTTTCTACAAGGGGAACCACATAACCCAAGGCTTAATGATTATTTTTCTGGTCACTATAAATCTCTAAAAACCCTGGAAGTTCGGTAAAACTGGTAACCCCTGACGCCAACTTTGAATTCAATGGGGAATTCAGAAAAAGAAGTGACCATAAGAAACAGTGGCCCTCTGGATAGCCCATAAAAACCAAACCTTTAACCACTTTACCATATCAATGGTACTTGGATGTAACAACATACAGCGTAAAATAAAACTTGTATCCAATATTCCACACCCTGACCCGTAAAGGATGCTGAATAACTCAAAGGAAAAGAGTTGATCTTTGGTTCCGCAAAAGGGGTTGTTGAAAACTAAGATGAACAGAAAAGGGAAGTGATTGGGACCCCAATTGATCCTCAACACTATCTCTGGCTGCTGCAATGAATTCAAGGTTATTTTACCACCAAGGATTTCCTAAGGTGCAACCAAAATTGGAGCTTAATTATAAAGAGTTCAGAGGAGAAGCAACCACAGAGACAAGAAAGAGGAGTGGAGAATAAGTTGGTCAGAACAGTAAGGACGAGCAAGGGAAGGCAATTATAATATTAACAAATCACAAATTAAATTAAATCAAATCAAAAAAAGAAAATTGAAAGCAAAATTAGGAGTGAATGAAAAGAAGAATGAAAAAGAAATACGGTACTACCCCAGCACTTAAGTCCGGACCTCTGGTTTAATGCACCCATCACCCTAATACCTTTGCTGAACTTGCTTGAATTTCGATAAACTGCTGGCTGCTTTCCCTAATCGTAATATTAATGACTGAAATGGTTGATAGAATCTATCAATTAGTCATCTCTATTATTAATCAAAATCTCTCCTTCGCGCGCTGTTTAATTAAGACTGCTATATAGATAAGATGAGATAACTAATTTGTCTTTTTTTTTTTTTTCGGAATGAGAAAGAGAGAAATCGAGAGTGGGGAGAACTTGTTTGAGACCCTAAATGAGGGAGCAGCACTAATAACCACCACCCTCCCAGTCCACCAATATTTTCTTTCTTTCCTTATTTTTCTTTTTTTCCTTTCTTAACTGGGATGAGGCGGACTCGTGATTTTAAAAAAGTTTTTAGAAGGTGATTGATTGTGCCTGTATTTTAAAGTTTTTTTTTAAAAAAAAAATATGAAAATAATATTATTTTATTTTTTAAAAAATATTTTTGATATCAACGTATCAAAATAATTTAAAAACATCATAAAATATATTAATTTAAAGCTAAAAAATTAAAATATTTAAAATATTTAAAAAAACACTTGTAATTTTTCCTCAACGTAATCTGCTAATATTAATAAGAAATTTTAAAAATAAAAAAAAAATAATATTCTAACATATTTTTAAATAAAAAAATATTATGAAATAGAATTTTACAAATTAAATTTTAACCTGAGTAGTCCACCTTATATACTTAAACAACTCCGAAGCCATTTGGTGTTTGGTAACGATGATTAGAATGACCAACACTTTATTTACATCTAAAAGTTTGAGTATGTTACTTAAATTATACTTAATTGTGCATGTTGTTTTCAAAATATGTTCATTTATTTTAAAAATATATTTAAGATAATTTTTATTATATTTTTTTTGTAGCTCCATTAGTTATCGTGGCCTGACCAGAGGTAATAGAGTTTTTAATAATGGCCAAGTTAATTGTTACTTATTGTGATAAATAACATAGTTATAAAACCTTAAACGATAACTTGTGAGTCTAATTTACTTGAGATTTAGACTAATTTAATTTTTTAAAAAATTAAATTACAACACTTTCATAACATAAACCCAACTTAATCAAAAAACTCGAGTTAGAATGTTAGTTATTTCCTTAAATCATGTTTTGCAAAAACAAATATTTTTTTCTTTTGTGGTCAATTAATCAGGATTAATAAGATATATTTAATAAGCCTTGTTGTAGTGTGGTAAGATGTACTTACTACACAAGAAAATAACTAATGATTGATTGATAAATACAATAAAATTAAGGATACGGTGATTCCATGAATTACAATTACACAAAAGGATTAATTATATTATAAGAAAAACGACAACCATGAACATGACACCGATGGATGGGTTTGAAGTCGAATAGGAAAAGAGAGGTGGAGTACAACCGGCCTTCCTCATCGGAATCTTCTTTTCTTATATTCCTTTTTCTTCTCCCAATTTTAAATTATAAATTTACAAGAGAGATACTTAAAATAATATTCCGTCAAGTTTCCGTCTCTGTCCCCGTTTCTTTCAATTGATTGGTTATGTGTTTTGGGATTTTTTCTCCTTCGTCATCCTTTTAATGTTAATTCGTATTTAATTATTTATTTGTATTTCCAATGCAATTCCTAAAATATCTCTCTTCCATCCAATAAACAAACAAAGATGGTACTTAAGATTTTTGTCTGTACTCTCATGCAAACCTATTTTTTTGTTTTTTTTTTTAAATTATTACATGGAAAGAATAGATATCATGATTTCAATTGGGGATGATTTTGGACTGGATTTGTATAATATATAAATACATTGGAAAGTTGAATTAATTAATTAGCCATAGAAGTATCCGCACTTAAATTCACTATGGATCGATCGGACTTGCCTGAGTCCCCAAAAGATGCGATCTATGGAGGGACTCTCTCCCATCCCATCTGTTGCTTCCTTCCATGTGGCTAAAATTAACATGTACTAATAATTGACAAGGCATGTACGCTGAAAACATCGCAAAGAATTATCATGTTGAAGGATCTATTGGGTTTAGACAACCAAAAAACCTAGCTACAAAAACAAGTTAAGTGGCGCTGTCGAAACCCAAGAGCTCCATTTGTTCTACAGCTTTTTGAACCGAGTTGTCTTTGATAACTAACAATCTCGCCCTCCGATCTGGAATATATATTCTCCATGCATTGTCTTGGTAGTGTGTGTGTGCGCGTGTGTCAACGAACTAAAATGAATCGCTGGCCGTTAACTATAATAATATATATATATATATAAGTGATCAGTTTTTATAGGACTAAACTCGAACTATGAAACAGTACTCCTCAGCTGATAACTTAACCATACAGAACCACAGAAGGTCGGACAGGAGAGTGAGAAAGGAAAGATCAAAAAAAAGAAGCTCCTGTTTGATCAGTACAGGTTGGCATAATAATTGGAAGAAAACAATGACGCTTCCACAGCATAAAATAATATCATGCATGAAAATGGAGAGAGTGCTACTGGAGAGTACTGCATGTATCCAGCTTGTCGTGAATGTATAACACACAATAACTAGGCTGGTTTTTCTTGGCAACAAAAACACACGCGTGATTAATTATTCTAACTTAATTAAGTTTTAGTTTCTTTTATTTTATTTTTATATCTCCAATATTTAATTAAATTTAATTTATTCGGCAACATATATTTAAATATTATGATCTTTTTAGGACTCACTTCAGTATGAGAATAATAACCAGTATTAACAGTGTTATAATTCTACATTATAAATTTTATAAATTATTAAAAAGTAAAATAAAAAGATAAAAAAAACATGATAAAAAAAGAAAAAAAAAAAGGGAGCCCTTTTCATTTTGCATTGCACTTGGGATGCCGGAAAACTCTTCAATTTGGTTTCGCCAAATTTTATTTTTTTATAATTATGGTCCATAATTATTTTATATTTTTCTTCATTTTCATTCCTCAACTTTATTTTCTAATCACGTTTTTAAGTCATTGAATATTAAAAAATAAAAATAAAGTTATTGAAACAAAAAAGAAAAAAAGAGAGAGGTTCAATCAACCACATTTTAAAGATCATTTAAAAAAGCTGATCTTGGTCTCAATGGATTCGTCTTGGAAATATGACTTCAATAGTGATGATATTACCCTTTATACAAGCACAAAAAAATAGATCGGAACATAAAAAGTTATTTTTATTTGATTTGATTTTTTTTTAATTTTTAAATTAATATAGCGGAATGTTTTGGAATTGAAAATTAACTTAGTGAGATTTTAAGATGATTTTGGATTATTTTTCAAATAAAAAAAAGTTGAATGATTTTTTAAAAAATTCAAAAAACTCAAACGCAAATTTTTTTTTTTTTTTATAACTAGAGGTGATTCGAAAAAAAATAGATTACTAGGATAACTCTTCATCTACCTAAACAAACAATATATTATAATTAAAAGAAAAAAAAAAAAAACAACTGGGAACACATAGCTAGCTAACGAAGCCCAACAACACCTACGTACTGCTTTATATTATTTTATTTTAAATTTTAAAATTATTTCTCCATTTATCTCATTTTTAAGATTTTCTTAGTTTAACTATTTTTTAAAATATCAATAAATATTTTAGATGGTTTTCTATAATTTCATAATATATATATATATATATATCCACCAGGCTATTGTAAATATATCTTTAATTTTCTCTCTCTCATGTTAAATTTAAAGTATATAAGTCATATTTGCATATATCCATTTTATAAATAAAGTTCTTAGATATCATCTTAAATCTCTAAGACTATGATAAAAGATATCAAATGAAAAAGAACAATTAATTATGATAAACTTGATATTTATTTGTATCTATCTTGTATCCAATTCAATATCGCAGTAACTTCATTTTTAATTTTATTTTTTTTGTTAGTAGACAGCTGCGCTTGCCAAAACCATTTCCTTGTGCAAAAGAAAAAACTTGCACTCACGAAGGGAAGTTTCACTCGATGGCCTTCTTGGTTTTTCTAATCTCGCGCACAAAACTCCATTTGTGTGGGGAAGGTGGTAGTGGTGGCCGGTTCAAACCCTCCACCATCACGTTCATACTTCAAGATAGTTTGGCATCGAAGCATTTTGTCTGATCTTGCATGGCTTTTTTTGTGTGTTCAACCAAGTCATTTTTGTTCCTATATCTTTCATAAGCACTAGCTAGCTAGCCAGCCCAGCTGTTTTCATTATCACCAGGTCAAATAAATTCCCCGGCCCATAAATTTCACACATCATTTCTTTCAAATTTCAATCATCAGAACAGTTTTTTTTTCACAGCATAAGACTAATACTTTTTGTATGAACAGATAAATAAATTATATAGTGAACATGATAGTTTAGTATAAAACTACTGAGTCAATTTTTAATCAGCATCAGATGATCATCCTGGAGTTTTTAAATTCTATATACCGAATACACAGGCACCGTAGGAATTTAACTTGGGTCACATTAACTCCTTGCAGTTTCCTTCTCTGCATTCACCCCAGAATTTAATTAAAGATGTTGCCATGAACCTCCCAAGGTTCAGACGCCTGTCTTCCCTCCAGCACGTAGTATCCTTCCGATATTCAAACCTCCAGGATGATCATGCGAAAGTCAGGCAGCTTTTCAGTTAGAAACAATCAGCCCTTTTAAGGAGGATGAAGAACTAGGCTAGTACATCGGATTTTTATAGAGAATAATAAAAATTATAATCTTAAGATCCTCATCTAATATAACTTAAATTTTTTGATTTGAGAATGGTTTTTGACATGATATTAGAGCCTTGATGGACCAAAACAGTCATGAATTCGAAATCTCATCTTTGCTCCCGGAGTTTATTTTGATAAAAATCAAGCCGCAAAATAGTTGTGAAACATGTGCAAGTTTCAAGCCCAAAAGAGACTTTACTTTGAGGACGGTATATTAGCCAGAATAAATCATATTATCTTAGAACCTCGTCTAATAACTTAAGGGTTATAAGGGTTTTGAGATGGATTCCTCTGCGAACCATTCATAGAGGTTTAGGAGTAAAAGCCCAGTGAATCAGAAGAAATCAGATTCTAGTGTGTATTAGTTCCCACCCTTTTCTAGCTATTTGATATTGATGAACTACAAACATTAATATATTGACCAGTAAACAATCCTTTACAAGCTCTCTCAAAGCTATAGTGGTCAGATAAATCTTCGTTCTGCATTTCCAGAGGAAACATGCAAGTGCTTCTCAGCCTGCATAACAAACATATGAAGATCAGACCAACTTGGTGCATAAAAAGCCCTTATGAAAAAGAGAAAAGAGTTTAGAAGCCAGATGTAAAGGTCCACTTTGAATTGAGTTCCCTAATAGACAAGGATAATGAAAGTATTGTGTCAATTAGTTACTATTCTGTGCATATGGATGAAATTGATAAGCGACTTGTCATGATGCTAAATGGGAAAATGAAAGAGTTTTTTATTAATCAACTTACATCTCCAAAGCTTGGAAGCTAACCAAATACCCAACTTCTAAACGCTCATTACTTGTTGGAAAAGAAGGATAAGATGCTGGTAGCTTAATTTTATAAGAACAAGGAGAAGAATGAGAGGAGATGATATTAATTTTATTATTAGAGTTTTCTCAAAATATACAACCTTTCATAGTTCTTCTTGAATATCTCTCTATACTTGTGTGATGCATTAAGATTACAAGCCTATTTATAAGGCCTCAAGTGATTGTGAACCTCTATGATCACGTGGTCACAGTATGCAACCCACAATCAAGATTGAGATCTGATCCCGGAAAGCCGAAAATAGGTCTGATATGAGTGTGGGACACAGACTGGAAACCTGGCCACCAAGGCATACCACACTATTTGGAATGAGTAAGAATGACGCCAACCCAAGTCCAGTTAATCTTTGATAAGTTAGATTCAGTTCGGTTCAAGAACTGAAGAATTCTAAGATATCACTCTCACACGATTAAAACTGAAAAAATTCAGAATAATATGAATCTATCAATAGCTGCCCGAAAAATTTTGGCCTACATGAGTTTAAATAGTTCTTGAAAATAGTTAACCCTAATTGACCCCTTATGTGGACTTATATGAGGTTCCACTCAAACAACTGGCCCAAAACCCTACCTAAACTGATAAAGCCCATAACCTGATCCCCAAACAAGCCTTGGGATCCTAGCTCAAAACAAAGTTTTAATTAAAGCCCAAACAGCAACTTAAAGAAAATAATAAAAAAAAACTAATATGTCATAAAATACCACCAGTACCTTCTTATCCTCCTTGTGTAGCTATGAATGAATAAGGGAATCTTATAAGAAAAGGATTTTGAAACATTAATGAATCACCGCCACACTTGTAGCTTATATATTACAGCTCATTAAAGATCCTTGTGGAACTAGGAAATTACCCAAAACCAGCTGCCACATCCTAGCAGGAAAAGAATCATAAACAAATAAGGAAGTCCACAAGTCAAATGGAAAGTAAATAACAAAATACGTAACAGACCCACCAGTTGGCTAGTATTGCGGTTTCCTTCCCCGCACTCAGATTGACTTGAATTTTTTAAACCCAAGAGAGTAGAAACATGTGTGGAGAGTCCACATAAAATATTAGCCCAATCCAACTGTCGGAATTGATTGGAATAAAATGATTGTTGCAGTAAAAACCCTGGACTGCTGCGGGCTTTTTTTACGCCAAAATTCGATACTGACCTAACTTGGTGTCGTATCACACAGGGTTGAAACCGTATTTTTCCCCCATCTCAAAGGGTCCCCCCCCCTAAGAAGGGAAATAAATCAATGAATTAAAACTATTCAAATGAAATTCTAATTAAATAAGGATTTTAAAAAACTAGTTTATTATAAGATCCTTCTTCAATAAGGATTCCTACATTAACTAGAATTCCTTTTTTAACTAATAGTTAAAACTCTTACTAAGACTCTAAATGCTATTAGCCTAAATCCTAGTTAACGTATTGAACTTCGACACTCCCCTTCAATATCAACTATCATACTTCTTTATTAAAATCTCAGCATATCTCACATCTTTGTAAAAACATCATATTTGAGGTAGTTTTTGTGAAAATATCTATTACTTGATCTGGATGTCTTCGCACATACTTGACTTCAAACTTTTCTTATTTTTACAATGCAATCTCTGTTATGATAATAAAATCTTGTGTTGATGTGCTTAATTTCTGTCATGAAAAAAATGGATTTTAAGCTAATTACACTAGCTGATGATGTTGTCCACAAAAATTCTTTGTAGGCTTTGTCTTAGTGCACACTTCACAACTCCTTCAATAATTTTCTTAAGCCATAATGGAATGACAAACACATGATCTAGTAAGCTATATATTTAGCTTCACAAATACATAATGTGATAAATAGTTTGCTTCTTTGAACTTTTCAATGTGAAAGTTGGGTCTTTCAGGTAGAAAACTACAACTTGTAGTGCTTTTTCTATCATCCATATCTCTAGCCAAATCCACTAACACTATAACATATAAAGATCAAAGCTATTAAAAAAACCCATAGAATAAGCCCAAAAAAAATTATATCTAGGTAACCTTGATATTTTTGTAGAATTTCACTTTGAGATTTTAAATGGTGAATCATAGTTGGTATCATCAATAAACTATCTTACAATCCCTACTTTATAAAAAATAGTTGGATGAGTACATGTCAAGATATCTGCAAACTCCTAACTAAGCTCTTAAATGTTGTAAAGTTTACTTTTTTTGGTTTTTGAGCATTCTATCTTGCCAATGTTTAAGGATATTTTTATGCTTTCTTTCCACCATTTTATTTTATTGTGGGGAATCTAGGCATTATTCAGTCTCCCTTATACCATGATCAAACTAACATGGTTTGATAGGACTAGAACATCAAGCATGTATTTCTTGTAGAGGTTAGAAATTGCTCTTAACTGTAGACTCATTCGAAAAAAAATTTACAAAATTGCTTAGCCCACTAAACATCTCTCACACAACTAATTTGGATGTATAATGGATGGTCAGACCCTTCAACATCTCCTTTAGGTGCCATCATATTCAAGTTTAATTCAAGTTTACATGCTCAATGTCCTCAAATACCAAAGCCAAGTTTCATCTTTCACATATACATTAAGGGCATTTAGACACATCCGTTTTAATATTTAGCAAGAACATTTTATTTTTTTATCATGGCTATACCTTAGCAATCAAATCACTTTTTTAAAAATGTCACAATATGTTCTTTCATTCTTAAGTTCATACCCCTTCTCCAACAATTATTCTAAGATCAATATGTTGTTTTTTCATGCACTAAGTAAATAATAGGACAAATCCCTCCTGGTCGGACTCCAACAATTCCTAGCATAAATGACTTGTCTTTTGACCGTATACATATTCAACTTTTGATTTTGTCACACTTACTGTTCAAATCTGGGAACGTTGGATTGCTACTGCCAATTAAACTAGTTGATCGATTCCCTATATTTGGTTGACCATTTGATCTGTTAAGGCTTCCTTGTCCTTCATTTCTAAATCTTCCTCATGACCTCTTCATTGTAATAACTAGAAATCATCTAGCTTTGAAAAAAAAAAAATATGTGTGCACCACATATCCTCTTGAATCTCAATTGACCTTTCGCTCGTAGGCTTGTAATTTCCCCATGAGACCTTGTATTAGAAAAAAATAATCTATATATTTTTAACGACTCCTCTATTGCACGAAAAAAACCCACTAGATAATTATACTTTTTTTTTGCTGCAAGCGTAGGGAAATTCTCTAACCACATACGTGTCTCTTCCATTTTCTCTTAATATCTTTTCCTTTAAGTTGTTATACTGGACAATACTTTAGCAAAGTAATTATTTGGAAATATTCTCTGATTCAAACATATATAACTTATCAAAAGTCCACCAATGTAGTTTTTGTAGATGTACCAATTCAACATTGTCAGCTTATTGGTTTGCTTCTTGTAAAACTTCTCATAGCTTTGTTTGTATGTGAATGACTTGATCTTTACAGGAAAAAATCCAAAGTATGTTTGGAGACTTTAAGTTAAGCAATAAATAAAGGTGTTTGAAATGATGAATATTTGATCTCATGTTCTTACTACTTAAGGATTGAGATCCAAATAAGACAAAGATGAAATCTTTGTGAATAAAAAAAAA
>CM055351.1:34459617-34487932 GCA_029228515.1 Populus alba x Populus x berolinensis | reverse complement strand
AAATTCAAAGGCAACTGAATTTCGGCAACGGGGCATCGAAGTCGGAATGCCGCGAAACTCACCGAGTCAAAGCGTTTCGCCGTTTGCGGAAGAAGTGTGATGTAGAACAAGTAGCAGAAGCATACATGCTCAAGAGGGATCACCCGAAATTCAAAGGCAACTGAATTTCGGCAACCGGGGCATCGAAGTCGGAATGCCGCGAAACTCACCGAGTCAAAGCGTTTCGCCGTTTGCGGAGAAGAAGTGTGATGTAGAACAAGTAGCAGAAGCATACATGCTCAAGAGGGATCACCCGAAATTCAAAGGCAACTGAATTTCGGCAACCGGGCATCGAAGTCGGAATGCCGCGAAACTCACCGAGTCAAAGCGTTTCGCCGTTTGCGGAAGAAGTTGATGTAGAACAAGTAGCAGAAGCATACATGCTCAAGAGGGATCACCCGAAATTCAAAGGCAACTGAATTTCGGCAACCGGGGCATCGAAGTCGGAATGCCGCGAAACTCACCGAGTCAAAGCGTTTCGCCGTTTGCGGAAGAAGTTGATGTAGAACAAGTAGCAGAAGCATACATGCTCAAGAGGGATCACCCGAAATTCAAAGGCAACTGAATTTCGGCAACCGGGGCATCGAAGTCGGAATGCCGCGAAACTCACCGAGTCAAAGCGTTTCGCCGTTTGCGGAAGAAGTGTGATGTAGAACAAGTAGCAGAAGCATACATGCTCAAGAGGGATCACCCGAAATTCAAAGGCAACTGAATTTCGGCAACCGGGGCATCGAAGTCGGAATGCCGCGAAACTCACCGAGTCAAAGCGTTTCGCCTTTGCGGAAGGAAGTGTGATGTAGAACAAGTAGCAGAAGCATACATGCTCAAGAGGGATCACCCGAAATTCAAAGGCAACTGAATTTCGGCAACCGGGGCATCGAAGTCGGAATGCCGCGAAACTCACCGAGTCAAAGCGTTTCGCCTTTTGCGGAAGGAAGTGTGATGTAGAACAAGTAGCAGAAGCATACATGCTCAAGAGGGATCACCCGAAATTCAAAGGCAACTGAATTTCGGCAACCGGGGCATCGAAGTCGGAATGCCGCGAAACTCACCGAGTCAAAGCGTTTCGCCGTTTGCGGAAGGAAGTGTGATGTAGAACAAGTAGCAGAAGCATACATGCTCAAGAGGGATCACCCGAAATTCAAAGGCAACTGAATTTCGGCAACCGGGGCATCGAAGTCGGAATGCCGCGAAACTCACCGAGTCAAAGCGTTTCGCCGTTTGCGGAAGAAGTGTGATGTAGAACAAGTAGCAGAAGCATACATGCTCAAGAGGGATCACCCGAAATTCAAAGGCAACTGAATTTCGGCACCGGGGCATCGAAGTCGGAATGCCGCGAAACTCACCGAGTCAAAGCGTTTCGCCGTTTGCGGAAGAAAGTGTGATGTAGAACAAGTAGCAGAAGCATACATGCTCAAGAGGGATCACCCGAAATTCAAAGGCAACTGAATTTCGGCAACCGGGGCATCGAAGTCGGAATGCCGCGAAACTCACCGAGTCAAAGCGTTTCGCCGTTTGCGGAAGAAGTCTGATGTAGAACAAGTAGCAGAAGCATACATGCTCAAGAGGGATCACCCGAAATTCAAAGGCAACTGAATTTCGGCAACCGGGGCATCGAAGTCGGAATGCCGCGAAACTCACCGAGTCAAAGCGTTTCGCCGTTTGCGGAAGGAAGTGTGATGTAGAACAAGTAGCAGAAGCATACATGCTCAAGAGGGATCACCCGAAATTCAAAGGCAACTGAATTTCGGCAACCGGGGCATCGAAGTCGGAATGCCGCGAAACTCACCGAGTCAAAGCGTTTCGCCTTTGCGGAAGGAAGTGTGATGTAGAACAAGTAGCAGAAGCATACATGCTCAAGAGGGATCACCCGAAATTCAAAGGCAACTGAATTTCGGCAACCGGGCATCGAAGTCGGAATGCCGCGAAACTCACCGAGTCAAAGCGTTTCGCCGTTTGCGGAAGAAGTCTGATGTAGAACAAGTAGCAGAAGCATACATGCTCAAGAGGGATCACCCGAAATTCAAAGGCAACTGAATTTCGGCAACCGGGGCATCGAAGTCGGAATGCCGCGAAACTCACCGAGTCAAAGCGTTTCGCCGTTTGCGGAAGAAGTCTGATGTAGAACAAGTAGCAGAAGCATACATGCTCAAGAGGGATCACCCGAAATTCAAAGGCAACTGAATTTCGGCAACCGGGGCATCGAAGTCGGAATGCGCGAAACTCACCGAGTCAAAGCGTTTCGCCGTTTGCGGAAGAAGTGTGATGTAGAACAAGTAGCAGAAGCATACATGCTCAAGAGGGATCACCCGAAATTCAAAGGCAACTGAATTTCGGCAACCGGGGCATCGAAGTCGGAATGCCGCGAAACTCACCGAGTCAAAGCGTTTCGCCGTTTGCGGAAGGAAGTGTGATGTAGAACAAGTAGCAGAAGCATACATGCTCAAGAGGGATCACCCGAAATTCAAAGGCAACTGAATTTCGGCAACGGGGCATCGAAGTCGGAATGCCGCGAAACTCACCGAGTCAAAGCGTTTCGCCGTTTGCGGAAGGAAGGAGTGTGATGTAGAACAAGTAGCAGAAGCATACATGCTCAAGAGGGATCACCGAAATTCAAAGGCAACTGAATTTCGGCAACCGGGGCATCGAAGTCGGAATGCCGCGAAACTCACCGAGTCCGGCCCGGGCGGTGAAGTGTAGCAGAAGCAGAAGCAGACACGCCGAATTCAAAGGCCGAAACAACGCAACGAGGCGGAATGCCGCGAAACTCACCGAGTCAAAGCGTTTCGCCGTTTGCGGAAGGAAGTTGATGTAGAACAAGTAGCAGAAGCATACATGCTCAAGAGGGATCACCCGAAATTCAAAGGCAACTGAATTTCGGCAACCGGGGCATCGAAGTCGGAATGCCGCGAAACTCACCGAGTCAAAGCGTTTCGCCGTTTGCGGAAGAAAGTAGTGTGATGTAGAACAAGTAGCAGAAGCATACATGCTCAAGAGGGATCACCCGAAATTCAAAGGCAACTGAATTTCGGCAACCGGGGCATCGAAGTCGGAATGCGCGAAACTCACCGAGTCAAAGCGTTTCGCGTTTGCGGAAGAAGTCTGATGTAGAACAAGTAGCAGAAGCATACATGCTCAAGAGGGATCACCCGAAATTCAAAGGCAACTGAATTTCGGCAACCGGGGCATCGAAGTCGGAATGCCGCGAAACTCACCGAGTCAAAGCGTTTCGCCGTTTGCGGAAGGAAGTGTGATGTAGAACAAGTAGCAGAAGCATACATGCTCAAGAGGGATCACCCGAAATTCAAAGGCAACTGAATTTCGGCAACCGGGCATCGAAGTCGGAATGCCGCGAAACTCACCGAGTCAAAGCGTTTCGCCTTTGCGGAGGAAGTCTGATGTAGAACAAGTAGCAGAAGCATACATGCTCAAGAGGGATCACCCGAAATTCAAAGGCAACTGAATTTCGGCAACCGGGGCATCGAAGTCGGAATGCCGCGAAACTCACCGAGTCAAAGCGTTTCGCCGTTTGCGGAAGAAGTGTGATGTAGAACAAGTAGCAGAAGCATACATGCTCAAGAGGGATCACCCGAAATTCAAAGGCAACTGAATTTCGGCAAACGGGGCATCGAAGTCGGAATGCCGCGAAACTCACCGAGTCAAAGCGTTTCGCCGTTTGCGGAAGAAGTCTGATGTAGAACAAGTAGCAGAAGCATACATGCTCAAGAGGGATCACCCGAAATTCAAAGGCAACTGAATTTCGGCAACCGGGGCATCGAAGTCGGAATGCCGCGAAACTCACCGAGTCAAAGCGTTTCGCCTTTGCGGAAGAAGTGTGATGTAGAACAAGTAGCAGAAGCATACATGCTCAAGAGGGATCACCCGAAATTCAAAGGCAACTGAATTTCGGCAACCGGGGCATCGAAGTCGGAATGCCGCGAAACTCACCGAGTCAAAGCGTTTCGCCTTTTGTGGAAAGAAGTGTGATGTAGAACAAGTAGCAGAAGCATACATGCTCAAAGGGATCACCCGAAATTCAAAGGCAACTGAATTTCGGCAACCGGGCATCGAAGTCGGAATGCCGCGAAACTCACCGAGTCAAAGCGTTTCGCCGTTTGCGGAAGGAAGTCTGATGTAGAACAAGTAGCAGAAGCATACATGCTCAAGAGGGATCACCCGAAATTCAAAGGCAACTGAATTTCGGCAACCGGGGCATCGAAGTCGGAATGCCGCGAAACTCACCGAGTCAAAGCGTTTCGCCGTTTGCGGAAGGAAGTGTGATGTAGAACAAGTAGCAGAAGCATACATGCTCAAGAGGGATCACCCGAAATTCAAAGGCAACTGAATTTCGGCAACCGGGGCATCGAAGTCGGAATGCCGCGAAACTCACCGAGTCAAAGCGTTTCGCCGTTTGCGGAAGGAAGTGTGATGTAGAACAAGTAGCAGAAGCATACATGCTCAAGAGGGATCACCCGAAATTCAAAGGCAACTGAATTTCGGCAACCGGGGCATCGAAGTCGGAATGCCGCGAAACTCACCGAGTCAAAGCGTTTCGCCGTTTGCGGAAGAAGTCTGATGTAGAACAAGTAGCAGAAGCATACATGCTCAAGAGGGATCACCCGAAATTCAAAGGCAACTGAATTTCGGCAACCGGGGCATCGAAGTCGGAATGCCGCGAAACTCACCGAGTCAAAGCGTTTCGCCTTTGCGGAAGGAAGTCTGATGTAGAACAAGTAGCAGAAGCATACATGCTCAAGAGGGATCACCCGAAATTCAAAGGCAACTGAATTTCGGCAACCGGGGCATCGAAGTCGGAATGCCGCGAAACTCACCGAGTCAAAGCGTTTCGCCGTTTGCGGAAGAAGTGTGATGTAGAACAAGTAGCAGAAGCATACATGCTCAAGAGGGATCACCCGAAATTCAAAGGCAACTGAATTTCGGCAACCGGGGCATCGAAGTCGGAATGCCGCGAAACTCACCGAGTCAAAGCGTTTCGCCGTTTGCGGAAGAAGTGTGATGTAGAACAAGTAGCAGAAGCATACATGCTCAAGAGGGATCACCCGAAATTCAAAGGCAACTGAATTTCGGCAACCGGGGCATCGAAGTCGGAATGCCGCGAAACTCACCGAGTCAAAGCGTTTCGCCGTTTGCGGAAGAAGTCTGATGTAGAACAAGTAGCAGAAGCATACATGCTCAAGAGGGATCACCCGAAATTCAAAGGCAACTGAATTTCGGCAACGGGGCATCGAAGTCGGAATGCCGCGAAACTCACCGAGTCAAAGCGTTTCGCCGTTTGCGGAAGGAAGTGTGATGTAGAACAAGTAGCAGAAGCATACATGCTCAAGAGGGATCACCCGAAATTCAAAGGCAACTGAATTTCGGCAACCGGGGCATCGAAGTCGGAATGCCGCGAAACTCACCGAGTCAAAGCGTTTCGCCGTTTGCGGAAGGAAGTGTGATGTAGAACAAGTAGCAGAAGCATACATGCTCAAGAGGGATCACCCGAAATTCAAAGGCAACTGAATTTCGGCAACCGGGGCATCGAAGTCGGAATGCCGCGAAACTCACCGAGTCAAAGCGTTTCGCCGTTTGCGGAAGAAGTGTGATGTAGAACAAGTAGCAGAAGCATACATGCTCAAGAGGGATCACCCGAAATTCAAAGGCAACTGAATTTCGGCAACCGGGGCATCGAAGTCGGAATGCCGCGAAACTCACCGAGTCAAAGCGTTTCGCCGTTTGCGGAAGAAGTGTGATGTAGAACAAGTAGCAGAAGCATACATGCTCAAGAGGGATCACCCGAAATTCAAAGGCAACTGAATTTCGGCAACCGGGGCATCGAAGTCGGAATGCCGCGAAACTCACCGAGTCAAAGCGTTTCGCCGTTTGCGGAAGAAGTGTGATGTAGAACAAGTAGCAGAAGCATACATGCTCAAGAGGGATCACCCGAAATTCAAAGGCAACTGAATTTCGGCAACCGGGGCATCGAAGTCGGAATGCCGCGAAACTCACCGAGTCAAAGCGTTTCGCCGTTTGCGGAAGGAAGTGTGATGTAGAACAAGTAGCAGAAGCATACATGCTCAAGAGGGATCACCCGAAATTCAAAGGCAACTGAATTTCGGCAACCGGGGCATCGAAGTCGGAATGCCGCGAAACTCACCGAGTCAAAGCGTTTCGCCGTTTGCGGAAGGAAGTGTGATGTAGAACAAGTAGCAGAAGCATACATGCTCAAGAGGGATCACCCGAAATTCAAAGGCAACTGAATTTCGGCAACCGGGGCATCGAAGTCGGAATGCCGCGAAACTCACCGAGTCAAAGCGTTTCGCCGTTTGCGGAAGGAAGTGTGATGTAGAACAAGTAGCAGAAGCATACATGCTCAAGAGGGATCACCCGAAATTCAAAGGCAACTGAATTTCGGCAACCGGGGCATCGAAGTCGGAATGCCGCGAAACTCACCGAGTCAAAGCGTTTCGCCGTTTGCGGAAGGAAGTGTGATGTAGAACAAGTAGCAGAAGCATACATGCTCAAGAGGGATCACCCGAAATTCAAAGGCAACTGAATTTCGGCAACCGGGGCATCGAAGTCGGAATGCCGCGAAACTCACCGAGTCAAAGCGTTTCGCCGTTTGCGGAAGGAAGTGTGATGTAGAACAAGTAGCAGAAGCATACATGCTCAAGAGGGATCACCCGAAATTCAAAGGCAACTGAATTTCGGCAACCGGGCATCGAAGTCGGAATGCCGCGAAACTCACCGAGTCAAAGCGTTTCGCCGTTTGCGGAAGGAAGTGTCTGATGTAGAACAAGTAGCAGAAGCATACATGCTCAAGAGGGATCACCCGAAATTCAAAGGCAACTGAATTTCGGCAACCGGGGCATCGAAGTCGGAATGCCGCGAAACTCACCGAGTCAAAGCGTTTCGCCGTTTGCGGAAGGAAGTGTGATGTAGAACAAGTAGCAGAAGCATACATGCTCAAGAGGGATCACCCGAAATTCAAAGGCAACTGAATTTCGGCAACCGGGGCATCGAAGTCGGAATGCCGCGAAACTCACCGAGTCAAAGCGTTTCGCCGTTTGCGGAAGAAGTGTGATGTAGAACAAGTAGCAGAAGCATACATGCTCAAGAGGGATCACCCGAAATTCAAAGGCAACTGAATTTCGGCAACCGGGGCATCGAAGTCGGAATGCCGCGAAACTCACCGAGTCAAAGCGTTTCGCCGTTTGCGGAAGGAAGTGTGATGTAGAACAAGTAGCAGAAGCATACATGCTCAAGAGGGATCACCCGAAATTCAAAGGCAACTGAATTTCGGCAACCGGGGCATCGAAGTCGGAATGCCGCGAAACTCACCGAGTCAAAGCGTTTCGCCGTTTGCGGAAGGAAGTGTGATGTAGAACAAGTAGCAGAAGCATACATGCTCAAGAGGGATCACCCGAAATTCAAAGGCAACTGAATTTCGGCAACCGGGGCATCGAAGTCGGAATGCCGCGAAACTCACCGAGTCAAAGCGTTTCGCCGTTTGCGGAAGGAAGTGTGATGTAGAACAAGTAGCAGAAGCATACATGCTCAAGAGGGATCACCCGAAATTCAAAGGCAACTGAATTTCGGCAACCGGGGCATCGAAGTCGGAATGCCGCGAAACTCACCGAGTCAAAGCGTTTCGCCGTTTGCGGAAGGAAGTGTGATGTAGAACAAGTAGCAGAAGCATACATGCTCAAGAGGGATCACCCGAAATTCAAAGGCAACTGAATTTCGGCAACCGGGGCATCGAAGTCGGAATGCCGCGAAACTCACCGAGTCAAAGCGTTTCGCCGTTTGCGGAAGGAAGTGTGATGTAGAACAAGTAGCAGAAGCATACATGCTCAAGAGGGATCACCCGAAATTCAAAGGCAACTGAATTTCGGCAACCGGGGCATCGAAGTCGGAATGCCGCGAAACTCACCGAGTCAAAGCGTTTCGCCGTTTGCGGAAGAAGTGTGATGTAGAACAAGTAGCAGAAGCATACATGCTCAAGAGGGATCACCCGAAATTCAAAGGCAACTGAATTTCGGCAACCGGGGCATCGAAGTCGGAATGCCGCGAAACTCACCGAGTCAAAGCGTTTCGCCGTTTGCGGAAGAAGTGTGATGTAGAACAAGTAGCAGAAGCATACATGCTCAAGAGGGATCACCCGAAATTCAAAGGCAACTGAATTTCGGCAACCGGGGCATCGAAGTCGGAATGCCGCGAAACTCACCGAGTCAAAGCGTTTCGCCGTTTGCGGAAGAAGTGTGATGTAGAACAAGTAGCAGAAGCATACATGCTCAAGAGGGATCACCCGAAATTCAAAGGCAACTGAATTTCGGCAACCGGGGCATCGAAGTCGGAATGCCGCGAAACTCACCGAGTCAAAGCGTTTCGCCGTTTGCGGAAGGAAGTCTGATGTAGAACAAGTAGCAGAAGCATACATGCTCAAGAGGGATCACCCGAAATTCAAAGGCAACTGAATTTCGGCAACCGGGGCATCGAAGTCGGAATGCCGCGAAACTCACCGAGTCAAAGCGTTTCGCCGTTTGCGGAAGGAAGTGTGATGTAGAACAAGTAGCAGAAGCATACATGCTCAAGAGGGATCACCCGAAATTCAAAGGCAACTGAATTTCGGCAACCGGGGCATCGAAGTCGGAATGCCGCGAAACTCACCGAGTCAAAGCGTTTCGCCGTTTGCGGAAGGAAGTGTGATGTAGAACAAGTAGCAGAAGCATACATGCTCAAGAGGGATCACCCGAAATTCAAAGGCAACTGAATTTCGGCAACCGGGGCATCGAAGTCGGAATGCCGCGAAACTCACCGAGTCAAAGCGTTTCGCCGTTTGCGGAAGGAAGTGTGATGTAGAACAAGTAGCAGAAGCATACATGCTCAAGAGGGATCACCCGAAATTCAAAGGCAACTGAATTTCGGCAACCGGGGCATCGAAGTCGGAATGCCGCGAAACTCACCGAGTCAAAGCGTTTCGCCGTTTGCGGAAGGAAGTGTGATGTAGAACAAGTAGCAGAAGCATACATGCTCAAGAGGGATCACCCGAAATTCAAAGGCAACTGAATTTCGGCAACCGGGGCATCGAAGTCGGAATGCCGCGAAACTCACCGAGTCAAAGCGTTTCGCCGTTTGCGGAAGGAAGTGTGATGTAGAACAAGTAGCAGAAGCATACATGCTCAAGAGGGATCACCCGAAATTCAAAGGCAACTGAATTTCGGCAACCGGGGCATCGAAGTCGGAATGCCGCGAAACTCACCGAGTCAAAGCGTTTCGCCGTTTGCGGAAGGAAGTGTGATGTAGAACAAGTAGCAGAAGCATACATGCTCAAGAGGGATCACCCGAAATTCAAAGGCAACTGAATTTCGGCAACCGGGGCATCGAAGTCGGAATGCCGCGAAACTCACCGAGTCAAAGCGTTTCGCCGTTTGCGGAAGAAGTGTGATGTAGAACAAGTAGCAGAAGCATACATGCTCAAGAGGGATCACCCGAAATTCAAAGGCAACTGAATTTCGGCAACCGGGGCATCGAAGTCGGAATGCCGCGAAACTCACCGAGTCAAAGCGTTTCGCCGTTTGCGGAAGAAGTGTGATGTAGAACAAGTAGCAGAAGCATACATGCTCAAGAGGGATCACCCGAAATTCAAAGGCAACTGAATTTCGGCAACCGGGGCATCGAAGTCGGAATGCCGCGAAACTCACCGAGTCAAAGCGTTTCGCCGTTTGCGGAAGAAGTGTGATGTAGAACAAGTAGCAGAAGCATACATGCTCAAGAGGGATCACCCGAAATTCAAAGGCAACTGAATTTCGGCAACCGGGGCATCGAAGTCGGAATGCCGCGAAACTCACCGAGTCAAAGCGTTTCGCCGTTTGCGGAAGGAAGTGTGATGTAGAACAAGTAGCAGAAGCATACATGCTCAAGAGGGATCACCCGAAATTCAAAGGCAACTGAATTTCGGCAACCGGGGCATCGAAGTCGGAATGCCGCGAAACTCACCGAGTCAAAGCGTTTCGCCGTTTGCGGAAGGAAGTGTGATGTAGAACAAGTAGCAGAAGCATACATGCTCAAGAGGGATCACCCGAAATTCAAAGGCAACTGAATTTCGGCAACCGGGGCATCGAAGTCGGAATGCCGCGAAACTCACCGAGTCAAAGCGTTTCGCCGTTTGCGGAAGGAAGTGTGATGTAGAACAAGTAGCAGAAGCATACATGCTCAAGAGGGATCACCCGAAATTCAAAGGCAACTGAATTTCGGCAACCGGGGCATCGAAGTCGGAATGCCGCGAAACTCACCGAGTCAAAGCGTTTCGCCGTTTGCGGAAGAAGTGTGATGTAGAACAAGTAGCAGAAGCATACATGCTCAAGAGGGATCACCCGAAATTCAAAGGCAACTGAATTTCGGCAACCGGGGCATCGAAGTCGGAATGCCGCGAAACTCACCGAGTCAAAGCGTTTCGCCGTTTGCGGAAGGAAGTGTGATGTAGAACATGTAGCAGAAGCATACATGCTCAAGAGGGATCACCCGAAATTCAAAGGCAACTGAATTTCGGCAACCTGGGCATCGAAGTCGGAATGCCGGGAAACTCACCGAGTCAAAGCGTTTCGCCGTTTGCGGGAGGAAGTGTGATGTAGAAGAAGTAGCAGAAGCATACATGCTCAAGAGGGATCACCCGAAATTCAAAGGCAACTGAATTTCGGCAACCGGGGCATCGACGTCGGAATGCCGCGAAACTCACCGAGTCAAAGCGTTTCGCCGTTTGCGGAAGGAAGTGTGATGTAGAACAAGTAGCAGAAGCATACATGCTCAAGAGGGATCACCCGAAATTCATAGGCAACTAAATTTCGGCACCCGGGGCATCGAAGTCGGAATGCCGGGAAACTCACCGAGTCAAAGCGTTTCGCCCTTTGCAGAAGGAAGTGTGGTGTAGAACAAGTAGCAGAAGCATACATGCTCAAGAGGGATCACCCGAAATTCAAAGGCAACTGAATTTCGGCAACCGGGGAATCCAAGTCGGAATGCTGCGAAACTCACCGAGTCAAAGCGTTTCGCCGTTTGCGGAAGGAAGTGTGATGTAGAACAAGTAGCAGAAGCATACATGCTCAAGAGGGATCACCCGAAATTCAAAGGCAACTGAATTTCGGCAACCGGGGCATCGAAGTCGGAATGCCGCGAAACTCACCGAGTCAAAGCGTTTCGCCGTTTGCGGAAGGAAGTGTGATGTAGAACAAGTAGCAGAAGCATACATGCTCAAGAGGGATCACCCGAAATTCAAAGGCAACTGAATTTCGGCAACCGGGGCATCGAAGTCGGAATGCCGCGAAACTCACCGAGTCAAAGCGTTTCGCCGTTTGCGGAAGGAAGTCTGATGTAGAACAAGTAGCAGAAGCATACATGCTCAAGAGGGATCACCCGAAATTCAAAGGCAACTGAATTTCGGCAACCGGGGCATCGAAGTCGGAATGCCGCGAAACTCACCGAGTCAAAGCGTTTCGCCGTTTGCGGAAGGAAGTGTGATGTAGAACAAGTAGCAGAAGCATACATGCTCAAGAGGGATCACCCGAAATTCAAAGGCAACTGAATTTCGGCAACCGGGGCATCGAAGTCGGAATGCCGCGAAACTCACCGAGTCAAAGCGTTTCGCCGTTTGCGGAAGGAAGTGTGATGTAGAACAAGTAGCAGAAGCATACATGCTCAAGAGGGATCACCCGAAATTCAAAGGCAACTGAATTTCGGCAACCGGGGCATCGAAGTCGGAATGCCGCGAAACTCACCGAGTCAAAGCGTTTCGCCGTTTGCGGAAGAAGTGTGATGTAGAACAAGTAGCAGAAGCATACATGCTCAAGAGGGATCACCCGAAATTCAAAGGCAACTGAATTTCGGCAACCGGGGCATCGAAGTCGGAATGCCGCGAAACTCACCGAGTCAAAGCGTTTCGCCGTTTGCGGAAGGAAGTCTGATGTAGAACAAGTAGCAGAAGCATACATGCTCAAGAGGGATCACCCGAAATTCAAAGGCAACTGAATTTCGGCAACCGGGGCATCGAAGTCGGAATGCCGCGAAACTCACCGAGTCAAAGCGTTTCGCCGTTTGCGGAAGGAAGTGTGATGTAGAACAAGTAGCAGAAGCATACATGCTCAAGAGGGATCACCCGAAATTCAAAGGCAACTGAATTTCGGCAACCGGGGCATCGAAGTCGGAATGCCGCGAAACTCACCGAGTCAAAGCGTTTCGCCGTTTGCGGAAGGAAGTGTGATGTAGAACAAGTAGCAGAAGCATACATGCTCAAGAGGGATCACCCGAAATTCAAAGGCAACTGAATTTCGGCAACCGGGGCATCGAAGTCGGAATGCCGCGAAACTCACCGAGTCAAAGCGTTTCGCCGTTTGCGGAAGAAGTGTGATGTAGAACAAGTAGCAGAAGCATACATGCTCAAGAGGGATCACCCGAAATTCAAAGGCAACTGAATTTCGGCAACCGGGGCATCGAAGTCGGAATGCCGCGAAACTCACCGAGTCAAAGCGTTTCGCCGTTTGCGGAAGGAAGTCTGATGTAGAACAAGTAGCAGAAGCATACATGCTCAAGAGGGATCACCCGAAATTCAAAGGCAACTGAATTTCGGCAACCGGGGCATCGAAGTCGGAATGCCGCGAAACTCACCGAGTCAAAGCGTTTCGCCGTTTGCGGAAGGAAGTGTGATGTAGAACAAGTAGCAGAAGCATACATGCTCAAGAGGGATCACCCGAAATTCAAAGGCAACTGAATTTCGGCAACCGGGGCATCGAAGTCGGAATGCCGCGAAACTCACCGAGTCAAAGCGTTTCGCCGTTTGCGGAAGAAGTGTGATGTAGAACAAGTAGCAGAAGCATACATGCTCAAGAGGGATCACCCGAAATTCAAAGGCAACTGAATTTCGGCAACCGGGGCATCGAAGTCGGAATGCCGCGAAACTCACCGAGTCAAAGCGTTTCGCCGTTTGCGGAAGAAGTGTGATGTAGAACAAGTAGCAGAAGCATACATGCTCAAGAGGGATCACCCGAAATTCAAAGGCAACTGAATTTCGGCAACCGGGGCATCGAAGTCGGAATGCCGCGAAACTCACCGAGTCAAAGCGTTTCGCCGTTTGCGGAAGGAAGTGTGATGTAGAACAAGTAGCAGAAGCATACATGCTCAAGAGGGATCACCCGAAATTCAAAGGCAACTGAATTTCGGCAACCGGGGCATCGAAGTCGGAATGCCGCGAAACTCACCGAGTCAAAGCGTTTCGCCGTTTGCGGAAGGAAGTGTGATGTAGAACAAGTAGCAGAAGCATACATGCTCAAGAGGGATCACCCGAAATTCAAAGGCAACTGAATTTCGGCAACCGGGGCATCGAAGTCGGAATGCCGCGAAACTCACCGAGTCAAAGCGTTTCGCCGTTTGCGGAAGGAAGTGTGATGTAGAACAAGTAGCAGAAGCATACATGCTCAAGAGGGATCACCCGAAATTCAAAGGCAACTGAATTTCGGCAACCGGGGCATCGAAGTCGGAATGCCGCGAAACTCACCGAGTCAAAGCGTTTCGCCGTTTGCGGAAGAAGTGTGATGTAGAACAAGTAGCAGAAGCATACATGCTCAAGAGGGATCACCCGAAATTCAAAGGCAACTGAATTTCGGCAACCGGGGCATCGAAGTCGGAATGCCGCGAAACTCACCGAGTCAAAGCGTTTCGCCGTTTGCGGAAGAAGTGTGATGTAGAACAAGTAGCAGAAGCATACATGCTCAAGAGGGATCACCCGAAATTCAAAGGCAACTGAATTTCGGCAACCGGGGCATCGAAGTCGGAATGCCGCGAAACTCACCGAGTCAAAGCGTTTCGCCGTTTGCGGAAGGAAGTGTGATGTAGAACAAGTAGCAGAAGCATACATGCTCAAGAGGGATCACCCGAAATTCAAAGGCAACTGAATTTCGGCAACCGGGGCATCGAAGTCGGAATGCCGCGAAACTCACCGAGTCAAAGCGTTTCGCCGTTTGCGGAAGGAAGTGTGATGTAGAACAAGTAGCAGAAGCATACATGCTCAAGAGGGATCACCCGAAATTCAAAGGCAACTGAATTTCGGCAACCGGGGCATCGAAGTCGGAATGCCGCGAAACTCACCGAGTCAAAGCGTTTCGCCGTTTGCGGAAGGAAGTGTGATGTAGAACAAGTAGCAGAAGCATACATGCTCAAGAGGGATCACCCGAAATTCAAAGGCAACTGAATTTCGGCAACCGGGGCATCGAAGTCGGAATGCCGCGAAACTCACCGAGTCAAAGCGTTTCGCCGTTTGCGGAAGGAAGTGTGATGTAGAACAAGTAGCAGAAGCATACATGCTCAAGAGGGATCACCCGAAATTCAAAGGCAACTGAATTTCGGCAACCGGGGCATCGAAGTCGGAATGCCGCGAAACTCACCGAGTCAAAGCGTTTCGCCGTTTGCGGAAGGAAGTGTGATGTAGAACAAGTAGCAGAAGCATACATGCTCAAGAGGGATCACCCGAAATTCAAAGGCAACTGAATTTCGGCAACCGGGGCATCGAAGTCGGAATGCCGCGAAACTCACCGAGTCAAAGCGTTTCGCCGTTTGCGGAAGGAAGTGTGATGTAGAACAAGTAGCAGAAGCATACATGCTCAAGAGGGATCACCCGAAATTCAAAGGCAACTGAATTTCGGCAACCGGGGCATCGAAGTCGGAATGCCGCGAAACTCACCGAGTCAAAGCGTTTCGCCGTTTGCGGAAGAAGTCTGATGTAGAACAAGTAGCAGAAGCATACATGCTCAAGAGGGATCACCCGAAATTCAAAGGCAACTGAATTTCGGCAACCGGGGCATCGAAGTCGGAATGCCGCGAAACTCACCGAGTCAAAGCGTTTCGCCGTTTGCGGAAGGAAGTGTGATGTAGAACAAGTAGCAGAAGCATACATGCTCAAGAGGGATCACCCGAAATTCAAAGGCAACTGAATTTCGGCAACCGGGGCATCGAAGTCGGAATGCCGCGAAACTCACCGAGTCAAAGCGTTTCGCCGTTTGCGGAAGGAAGTGTGATGTAGAACAAGTAGCAGAAGCATACATGCTCAAGAGGGATCACCCGAAATTCAAAGGCAACTGAATTTCGGCAACCGGGGCATCGAAGTCGGAATGCCGCGAAACTCACCGAGTCAAAGCGTTTCGCCGTTTGCGGAAGAAGTGTGATGTAGAACAAGTAGCAGAAGCATACATGCTCAAGAGGGATCACCCGAAATTCAAAGGCAACTGAATTTCGGCAACCGGGGCATCGAAGTCGGAATGCCGCGAAACTCACCGAGTCAAAGCGTTTCGCCGTTTGCGGAAGGAAGTGTGATGTAGAACAAGTAGCAGAAGCATACATGCTCAAGAGGGATCACCCGAAATTCAAAGGCAACTGAATTTCGGCAACCGGGGCATCGAAGTCGGAATGCCGCGAAACTCACCGAGTCAAAGCGTTTCGCCGTTTGCGGAAGGAAGTGTGATGTAGAACAAGTAGCAGAAGCATACATGCTCAAGAGGGATCACCCGAAATTCAAAGGCAACTGAATTTCGGCAACCGGGGCATCGAAGTCGGAATGCCGCGAAACTCACCGAGTCAAAGCGTTTCGCCGTTTGCGGAAGGAAGTGTGATGTAGAACAAGTAGCAGAAGCATACATGCTCAAGAGGGATCACCCGAAATTCAAAGGCAACTGAATTTCGGCAACCGGGGCATCGAAGTCGGAATGCCGCGAAACTCACCGAGTCAAAGCGTTTCGCCGTTTGCGGAAGAAGTGTGATGTAGAACAAGTAGCAGAAGCATACATGCTCAAGAGGGATCACCCGAAATTCAAAGGCAACTGAATTTCGGCAACCGGGGCATCGAAGTCGGAATGCCGCGAAACTCACCGAGTCAAAGCGTTTCGCCGTTTGCGGAAGAAGTGTGATGTAGAACAAGTAGCAGAAGCATACATGCTCAAGAGGGATCACCCGAAATTCAAAGGCAACTGAATTTCGGCAACCGGGGCATCGAAGTCGGAATGCCGCGAAACTCACCGAGTCAAAGCGTTTCGCCGTTTGCGGAAGAAGTGTGATGTAGAACAAGTAGCAGAAGCATACATGCTCAAGAGGGATCACCCGAAATTCAAAGGCAACTGAATTTCGGCAACCGGGGCATCGAAGTCGGAATGCCGCGAAACTCACCGAGTCAAAGCGTTTCGCCGTTTGCGGAAGGAAGTGTGATGTAGAACAAGTAGCAGAAGCATACATGCTCAAGAGGGATCACCCGAAATTCAAAGGCAACTGAATTTCGGCAACCGGGGCATCGAAGTCGGAATGCCGCGAAACTCACCGAGTCAAAGCGTTTCGCCGTTTGCGGAAGGAAGTGTGATGTAGAACAAGTAGCAGAAGCATACATGCTCAAGAGGGATCACCCGAAATTCAAAGGCAACTGAATTTCGGCAACCGGGGCATCGAAGTCGGAATGCCGCGAAACTCACCGAGTCAAAGCGTTTCGCCGTTTGCGGAAGGAAGTGTGATGTAGAACAAGTAGCAGAAGCATACATGCTCAAGAGGGATCACCCGAAATTCAAAGGCAACTGAATTTCGGCAACCGGGGCATCGAAGTCGGAATGCCGCGAAACTCACCGAGTCAAAGCGTTTCGCCGTTTGCGGAAGGAAGTGTGATGTAGAACAAGTAGCAGAAGCATACATGCTCAAGAGGGATCACCCGAAATTCAAAGGCAACTGAATTTCGGCAACCGGGGCATCGAAGTCGGAATGCCGCGAAACTCACCGAGTCAAAGCGTTTCGCCGTTTGCGGAAGGAAGTGTGATGTAGAACAAGTAGCAGAAGCATACATGCTCAAGAGGGATCACCCGAAATTCAAAGGCAACTGAATTTCGGCAACCGGGGCATCGAAGTCGGAATGCCGCGAAACTCACCGAGTCAAAGCGTTTCGCCGTTTGCGGAAGGAAGTGTGATGTAGAACAAGTAGCAGAAGCATACATGCTCAAGAGGGATCACCCGAAATTCAAAGGCAACTGAATTTCGGCAACCGGGGCATCGAAGTCGGAATGCCGCGAAACTCACCGAGTCAAAGCGTTTCGCCGTTTGCGGAAGGAAGTGTGATGTAGAACAAGTAGCAGAAGCATACATGCTCAAGAGGGATCACCCGAAATTCAAAGGCAACTGAATTTCGGCAACCGGGGCATCGAAGTCGGAATGCCGCGAAACTCACCGAGTCAAAGCGTTTCGCCGTTTGCGGAAGGAAGTGTGATGTAGAACAAGTAGCAGAAGCATACATGCTCAAGAGGGATCACCCGAAATTCAAAGGCAACTGAATTTCGGCAACCGGGGCATCGAAGTCGGAATGCCGCGAAACTCACCGAGTCAAAGCGTTTCGCCGTTTGCGGAAGGAAGTGTGATGTAGAACAAGTAGCAGAAGCATACATGCTCAAGAGGGATCACCCGAAATTCAAAGGCAACTGAATTTCGGCAACCGGGGCATCGAAGTCGGAATGCCGCGAAACTCACCGAGTCAAAGCGTTTCGCCGTTTGCGGAAGGAAGTCTGATGTAGAACAAGTAGCAGAAGCATACATGCTCAAGAGGGATCACCCGAAATTCAAAGGCAACTGAATTTCGGCAACCGGGGCATCGAAGTCGGAATGCCGCGAAACTCACCGAGTCAAAGCGTTTCGCCGTTTGCGGAAGGAAGTGTGATGTAGAACAAGTAGCAGAAGCATACATGCTCAAGAGGGATCACCCGAAATTCAAAGGCAACTGAATTTCGGCAACCGGGGCATCGAAGTCGGAATGCCGCGAAACTCACCGAGTCAAAGCGTTTCGCCGTTTGCGGAAGAAGTGTGATGTAGAACAAGTAGCAGAAGCATACATGCTCAAGAGGGATCACCCGAAATTCAAAGGCAACTGAATTTCGGCAACCGGGGCATCGAAGTCGGAATGCCGCGAAACTCACCGAGTCAAAGCGTTTCGCCGTTTGCGGAAGGAAGTGTGATGTAGAACAAGTAGCAGAAGCATACATGCTCAAGAGGGATCACCCGAAATTCAAAGGCAACTGAATTTCGGCAACCGGGGCATCGAAGTCGGAATGCCGCGAAACTCACCGAGTCAAAGCGTTTCGCCGTTTGCGGAAGGAAGTGTGATGTAGAACAAGTAGCAGAAGCATACATGCTCAAGAGGGATCACCCGAAATTCAAAGGCAACTGAATTTCGGCAACCGGGGCATCGAAGTCGGAATGCCGCGAAACTCACCGAGTCAAAGCGTTTCGCCGTTTGCGGAAGGAAGTGTGATGTAGAACAAGTAGCAGAAGCATACATGCTCAAGAGGGATCACCCGAAATTCAAAGGCAACTGAATTTCGGCAACCGGGGCATCGAAGTCGGAATGCCGCGAAACTCACCGAGTCAAAGCGTTTCGCCGTTTGCGGAAGGAAGTCTGATGTAGAACAAGTAGCAGAAGCATACATGCTCAAGAGGGATCACCCGAAATTCAAAGGCAACTGAATTTCGGCAACCGGGGCATCGAAGTCGGAATGCCGCGAAACTCACCGAGTCAAAGCGTTTCGCCGTTTGCGGAAGGAAGTGTGATGTAGAACAAGTAGCAGAAGCATACATGCTCAAGAGGGATCACCCGAAATTCAAAGGCAACTGAATTTCGGCAACCGGGGCATCGAAGTCGGAATGCCGCGAAACTCACCGAGTCAAAGCGTTTCGCCGTTTGCGGAAGGAAGTGTGATGTAGAACAAGTAGCAGAAGCATACATGCTCAAGAGGGATCACCCGAAATTCAAAGGCAACTGAATTTCGGCAACCGGGGCATCGAAGTCGGAATGCCGCGAAACTCACCGAGTCAAAGCGTTTCGCGTTTGCGGAAGAAGTGTCTGATGTAGAACAAGTAGCAGAAGCATACATGCTCAAGAGGGATCACCCGAAATTCAAAGGCAACTGAATTTCGGCAACCGGGGCATCGAAGTCGGAATGCCGCGAAACTCACCGAGTCAAAGCGTTTCGCCGTTTGCGGAAGGAAGTGTGATGTAGAACAAGTAGCAGAAGCATACATGCTCAAGAGGGATCACCCGAAATTCAAAGGCAACTGAATTTCGGCAACCGGGGCATCGAAGTCGGAATGCCGCGAAACTCACCGAGTCAAAGCGTTTCGCCGTTTGCGGAAGGAAGTCTGATGTAGAACAAGTAGCAGAAGCATACATGCTCAAGAGGGATCACCCGAAATTCAAAGGCAACTGAATTTCGGCAACCGGGGCATCGAAGTCGGAATGCCGCGAAACTCACCGAGTCAAAGCGTTTCGCCGTTTGCGGAAGGAAGTGTGATGTAGAACAAGTAGCAGAAGCATACATGCTCAAGAGGGATCACCCGAAATTCAAAGGCAACTGAATTTCGGCAACCGGGGCATCGAAGTCGGAATGCCGCGAAACTCACCGAGTCAAAGCGTTTCGCCGTTTGCGGAAGGAAGTCTGATGTAGAACAAGTAGCAGAAGCATACATGCTCAAGAGGGATCACCCGAAATTCAAAGGCAACTGAATTTCGGCAACCGGGGCATCGAAGTCGGAATGCCGCGAAACTCACCGAGTCAAAGCGTTTCGCCGTTTGCGGAAGGAAGTGTGATGTAGAACAAGTAGCAGAAGCATACATGCTCAAGAGGGATCACCCGAAATTCAAAGGCAACTGAATTTCGGCAACCGGGGCATCGAAGTCGGAATGCCGCGAAACTCACCGAGTCAAAGCGTTTCGCCGTTTGCGGAAGAAGTCTGATGTAGAACAAGTAGCAGAAGCATACATGCTCAAGAGGGATCACCCGAAATTCAAAGGCAACTGAATTTCGGCAACCGGGGCATCGAAGTCGGAATGCCGCGAAACTCACCGAGTCAAAGCGTTTCGCCGTTTGCGGAAGAAGTGTGATGTAGAACAAGTAGCAGAAGCATACATGCTCAAGAGGGATCACCCGAAATTCAAAGGCAACTGAATTTCGGCAACCGGGGCATCGAAGTCGGAATGCCGCGAAACTCACCGAGTCAAAGCGTTTCGCCGTTTGCGGAAGAAGTGTGATGTAGAACAAGTAGCAGAAGCATACATGCTCAAGAGGGATCACCCGAAATTCAAAGGCAACTGAATTTCGGCAACCGGGGCATCGAAGTCGGAATGCCGCGAAACTCACCGAGTCAAAGCGTTTCGCCGTTTGCGGAAGGAAGTGTGATGTAGAACAAGTAGCAGAAGCATACATGCTCAAGAGGGATCACCCGAAATTCAAAGGCAACTGAATTTCGGCAACCGGGGCATCGAAGTCGGAATGCCGCGAAACTCACCGAGTCAAAGCGTTTCGCCGTTTGCGGAAGAAGTGTGATGTAGAACAAGTAGCAGAAGCATACATGCTCAAGAGGGATCACCCGAAATTCAAAGGCAACTGAATTTCGGCAACCGGGGCATCGAAGTCGGAATGCCGCGAAACTCACCGAGTCAAAGCGTTTCGCCGTTTGCGGAAGAAGTGTGATGTAGAACAAGTAGCAGAAGCATACATGCTCAAGAGGGATCACCCGAAATTCAAAGGCAACTGAATTTCGGCAACCGGGGCATCGAAGTCGGAATGCCGCGAAACTCACCGAGTCAAAGCGTTTCGCCGTTTGCGGAAGGAAGTCTGATGTAGAACAAGTAGCAGAAGCATACATGCTCAAGAGGGATCACCCGAAATTCAAAGGCAACTGAATTTCGGCAACGGGGCATCGAAGTCGGAATGCCGCGAAACTCACCGAGTCAAAGCGTTTCGCCGTTTGCGGAAGAAGTGTCTGATGTAGAACAAGTAGCAGAAGCATACATGCTCAAGAGGGATCACCCGAAATTCAAAGGCAACTGAATTTCGGCAACCGGGGCATCGAAGTCGGAATGCCGCGAAACTCACCGAGTCAAAGCGTTTCGCCGTTTGCGGAAGAAGTCTGATGTAGAACAAGTAGCAGAAGCATACATGCTCAAGAGGGATCACCCGAAATTCAAAGGCAACTGAATTTCGGCAACCGGGGCATCGAAGTCGGAATGCCGCGAAACTCACCGAGTCAAAGCGTTTCGCCGTTTGCGGAAGGAAGTGTGATGTAGAACAAGTAGCAGAAGCATACATGCTCAAGAGGGATCACCCGAAATTCAAAGGCAACTGAATTTCGGCAACGGGGCATCGAAGTCGGAATGCCGCGAAACTCACCGAGTCAAAGCGTTTCGCCGTTTGCGGAAGAAGTCTGATGTAGAACAAGTAGCAGAAGCATACATGCTCAAGAGGGATCACCCGAAATTCAAAGGCAACTGAATTTCGGCAACCGGGGCATCGAAGTCGGAATGCCGCGAAACTCACCGAGTCAAAGCGTTTCGCCGTTTGCGGAAGAAGTCTGATGTAGAACAAGTAGCAGAAGCATACATGCTCAAGAGGGATCACCCGAAATTCAAAGGCAACTGAATTTCGGCAACCGGGGCATCGAAGTCGGAATGCCGCGAAACTCACCGAGTCAAAGCGTTTCGCCGTTTGCGGAAGGAAGTGTGATGTAGAACAAGTAGCAGAAGCATACATGCTCAAGAGGGATCACCCGAAATTCAAAGGCAACTGAATTTCGGCAACCGGGGCATCGAAGTCGGAATGCCGCGAAACTCACCGAGTCAAAGCGTTTCGCCGTTTGCGGAAGAAGTCTGATGTAGAACAAGTAGCAGAAGCATACATGCTCAAGAGGGATCACCCGAAATTCAAAGGCAACTGAATTTCGGCAACCGGGGCATCGAAGTCGGAATGCCGCGAAACTCACCGAGTCAAAGCGTTTCCGTTTGCGAAAGAAGTGTGATGTAGAACAAGTAGCAGAAGCATACATGCTCAAGAGGGATCACCCGAAATTCAAAGGCAACTGAATTTCGGCAACCGGGGCATCGAAGTCGGAATGCCGCGAAACTCACCGAGTCAAAGCGTTTCGCCGTTTGCGGAAGAAGTCTGATGTAGAACAAGTAGCAGAAGCATACATGCTCAAGAGGGATCACCCGAAATTCAAAGGCAACTGAATTTCGGCAACCGGGGCATCGAAGTCGGAATGCCGCGAAACTCACCGAGTCAAAGCGTTTCGCGTTTGCGGAAGAAGTCTGATGTAGAACAAGTAGCAGAAGCATACATGCTCAAGAGGGATCACCCGAAATTCAAAGGCAACTGAATTTCGGCAACCGGGGCATCGAAGTCGGAATGCCGCGAAACTCACCGAGTCAAAGCGTTTCGCGTTTGCGGAAGAAGTGTGATGTAGAACAAGTAGCAGAAGCATACATGCTCAAGAGGGATCACCCGAAATTCAAAGGCAACTGAATTTCGGCAACCGGGGCATCGAAGTCGGAATGCCGCGAAACTCACCGAGTCAAAGCGTTTCGTTTGCGGAAGGAAGTGTGATGTAGAACAAGTAGCAGAAGCATACATGCTCAAGAGGGATCACCCGAAATTCAAAGGCAACTGAATTTCGGCAACCGGGGCATCGAAGTCGGAATGCCGCGAAACTCACCGAGTCAAAGCGTTTCGCCGTTTGCGGAAGGAAGTCTGATGTAGAACAAGTAGCAGAAGCATACATGCTCAAGAGGGATCACCCGAAATTCAAAGGCAACTGAATTTCGGCAACCGGGGCATCGAAGTCGGAATGCCGCGAAACTCACCGAGTCAAAGCGTTTCGCCGTTTGCGGAAGAAGTCTGATGTAGAACAAGTAGCAGAAGCATACATGCTCAAGAGGGATCACCCGAAATTCAAAGGCAACTGAATTTCGGCAACCGGGGCATCGAAGTCGGAATGCCGCGAAACTCACCGAGTCAAAGCGTTTCGCCGTTTGCGGAAGAAGTGTGATGTAGAACAAGTAGCAGAAGCATACATGCTCAAGAGGGATCACCCGAAATTCAAAGGCAACTGAATTTCGGCAACCGGGCATCGAAGTCGGAATGCCGCGAAACTCACCGAGTCAAAGCGTTTCGCGTTTGCGGAAGAAAGTCTGATGTAGACAAGTAGCAGAAGCATACATGCTCAAGAGGGATCACCCGAAATTCAAAGGCAACTGAATTTCGGCAACGGGGCATCGAAGTGGAATCGAATGCCGCGAAACTCACCGAGTCAAAGCGTTTCGCCATTTGTGGAAGAGGTCCTGATGTGGAGAAGCAAAGTAGCAGAAGCATACATGCTTAAGAGGGATCACCCGTATAAATTACAAAGGACAACTAAATTTCAGGCAACCTGGAGGAATCGTAGTCGGAATGCCACGAAACTCACCGAGCGTCACGAATGCGTTTCGCCGTTTGCGGTAAGAAGGGTCTGGATTAGTAGAACATTAGTAGCAGAAGAACACAATGCTTTATTGTAGGTTGCAGCCTGAGAATTCAAAGGCAAATCAATTTCGCGAACAGCGGGGTATCGCTTGCAAAGGTCGGTAACTGCTGCGAAACGGAAACTCACCGAGTCAAAGCGTTTTGCCGTGTTGTGGAGGAAGGTTTGATGTAGAAACAAGTAGGCAAATGTAGCATACAATTGTTCAAGAGGGATCACCCGAAATTCAAAGGCATATTCCAATTTCGGCCAGACCGGGTTGGCATCGACGTCGATAAATTTGCCAGGCGTAAACTTCACCGAGTCACAAGCGTTTCTCTCATTTGCGGATGGAAGGTCTGAGATGTAGGATAAAAGTAGCAGAAGCATACATGCTCAAGAGGGATTACATCAAATTCAAAGGCAACATGGAAAATTTGCGGCAAAGGGGGCATACGAAGGCCGGAATGTGCGATAACTCCACCGAGGCAAAGCGTTTCGCTGTTTATGGAAAGAAGGTTCTGATGTAGAACAAGTAGCAAAAGCCATACATGCTCAAGAGGGGATCACAGAAGTATTCAAAGGTATAGCCTGAATTTTCTACAAACGGGGTCATCCGAAGGGCGGAATGTCGCGAAACTCACCGAGTGAAAGACATTTCGCCCGTTTGCAGAAGAAGTATGATGGTAGAACAAAGTAGCAGAAGCACACAATGCTTAATAGGGATCACCTAAAAATTCAAAGGCAATCTCAATTTCGCTCAATCATGGGTTATCAAAGTCGGAAATGCCGCGATACTCACCGAGGTCAAAGCAGGTTTTACCGTTAGCGGAAGAAGTGTTTGATGTTTAGAACACAGTAGCAAAAACCATAACCATGCTCAAGTAGGGAAATCACCCGAAATTCAAAGGCATTGGAACTTTCTGGTGCATCTCGGGCGGCATCATTCATAGTCGCGAATGCCGGCGAAACTCAAACGGAGTCAAAGCTTTTCAGCCGCTTGCGGAAGAAGGTCTGATGTAGAAATAAGTAGCAGAAGCTCATCAATGTTCAAGAGGAGATAACTTGAAATTCAAGGCCAGAATGAAAATCGGCACTAAATCCGGAGGCGACGGAGTAATATTAGAGGTCGGAATGCGGTGAAACTCACCGAGTCAAAGTTTCTCGCCGTTTGTGGGAAGAAGGTCTGATGTAGAACACAGTTAGCAGAAGCATACATGCTACAAAGAGGGTTCATCCAGAAGAAGGAAATTGAAAGGCAGAAGCGGGAATTGTCCAGGCAAACAACGGCATCAAAGTCGGAATGCCACGAAACTCAATGAAGTGGAAAGCGTTTTCGCCATTTGGTGGAAGAGGTCTGATGGTAGAACCAAAGTAGGTAGGAGGATACATGCTTACGAGGGATCACCAGAAATTCAAAGGCAACTGGAATGTTCTGTCAACCGGGGGCATCGAGATCGAAAGTGCTAGCGAAACTCACCCGCCGCGAGTCAAAGCGTTTAATCCGTTTGCGGGAAGAAGGTCTGATGTATAGAAAACAAGTAGCAGTAAACGGCACCACATGCCTAATAGGGATCACCTAATTCAAAGGCTCAACTCAATTTCGCCAACAGGCGGTATCTAATAAGTCGGAATGCATGCGAAAACTCACCGAGTAAAAGCGTTTTTGACGTTTCGCGGAAAAGATGGTCTGATGTAGAACAAGTTAGCAAAAGCATACATGCTCTAAGAGGGATAACCACAAATTCAAAGGCTTTTATAGAATTTCGGCAACCGGGGCATCGAAGGCGGGACTGCTGTCGGAAATAACCGAGTCATAAGAGCGTTTCGCTGTTTGTACGGAAAGAAGGTTCTGATGTAGAACAAGTAGCAAAAAGCGATACATGCTCAAACAGGATCACCAGAAATTCGAAGGCAAACTGAATTTCTTTACAAACCGGGGCATCGGGAAGGAGGAATGCGCGCGAAACTCACCGAGTGAAAGCATTATACATTCACCGTTTTGCAGAAGAAGGTCTGATGCTTTAGAACATAGTAGCAGAAGCACACATGCTGAAGAGAGGGATAACGCCCGAAATTCTAATAGGCCGAACTGAATTTCGCCAACAGGGGTATCTAAAGTCGGGAAATGCACAGAGAACTCTCCTAGTCAAAGCGTTTTCAGCCAGTTTTTGCGAAAGAGGTCTGATGTTTAGAACAAGTAGCAGAAGCTTACATGATAATGAGGGATAACTTAGAAATTCAAAGGACGAACTGACATTTCGGCAACCGGGGCATCGAAGTCGGAAGGCTGGTGAAACTCACCGAGTCATCAAGCCGTTTCGCCGTTATGCGGATGAATGGTCTGATGTAGAACAGGTAAGCAAGAAGCTATACATCCTCAAGTGGGATCACTGAAATTCAATTAGGCAACAAAAAATTTCGTCGCAACTGGTGGATTGAAGTCTGAATCAAAATGCCGCGAAACTCACCGACGTCAAAGCGTCTTCCCCGTTTTGCGGTAAAGAAGGTCTGATGTTAGAACAAAGGTGAGCAGAAGCATACATGCTTGAAAGGGATTCAGACGCCCGAAATTCAAAGGCAGCTGAAATTTCTACTCAACCGGGGCCATCCGATAAGGTCGCGAAGACAGCGGTAATGCAGCGAAAATCTCGCTCTAGTCAAAGCGTTTTCCCGTTTTGGGAAGAAGGTTGATGCTAGAACGCAAGTAGCAGAAGCATACATGCTCAAGAAGGGATTACCACAATTCAAAGGCAACAGAATGTTTCGGCTAACCGGGGCATCGAAGGCGGAAATGTTGCGGAAACTCACTGTAGTCAAAGCGTTTCGATTTGTTATACGGAAGAAGGTATGATGTCTAGGAACAAGTAGCAGAAGGCTAGACTCTGCTTATAGAGGGATCAACCCAAAATTTAAAGGCAACTAAATTACGACAACCGGGGCAACTGATTGTCGGCAATTCCGCGCAACCTCACCGAGTCAAAGCGTTTTCGCTCCATTTGCGGAAGGAGGTCTGATGTAGAACAAGGTAGCAGAAGGCATTACACATTGTCAAGAGGGCGGATGACCACGCAAATTGCAAAGGCTAACTGAATTTCGGCACCGAGGTGCATCGAAGTCGGAATGCCAGCGAAAACTATCCTAGTCAGAATACGTTTCGCCGTCTTTGCGAATGAGGGTCTGATGTAGAACAAGTAGCTGAAGCATACATGGCTTTCCAAGAGGGATCACAAAATTGCTAAGGCAACTGAATTTCGACAATAGCGGGCATCGATAGTTTGGAATACCGCGGGAAAAACTCACCGAGTCAAAGCGTTTCGCCTTTTGCGGGAAGAAGGTCTGATGTTTTGTAGAACGATAGTTAGCAGAAGGCATACATGCTTCAGAGAGGGCATTACCAACGAAATTCGCAAAGGCAACTGAATTCTGGCAACCGATGGCCATCGAAGTCGGCAAATGCCGCGAAAACTGTCCTAGTCAAAGCTGTTTCGCTGTTTTGCGCAAAGAATGGTCTGATGTAGAACATATGTAGCAAGAAGCATACATGCTTAAGAGTGATTCACCCGTAATTCAAAAGGCAACTGAATTTTGTTCCCTTTTACAAACGGTGTGGCATGCGATAAGTCGGAATGCCGCGAAAACTCCACGGAGTCCAAAGCGTTTTCGCTGTTTGCTGGAAAAAGGTTCTGATGTAGAACAAGTAGCAGAAGTATACATGCTCAAGAGGGATCGACCCAATAATTCTAAGGCGCAACTTATAATTTCGACAACCGGGGCATCTGAAAGTAGGAATACCGCGGAAAAAGCTCACCGAGTTTAAGCGTTTCAACCGTTTGCGGAAGAAGGTCTGATGTAGAACAAATTAGGCAGAAGCGCATACATGTCTCAAGAGGGATAACCCGAAATTCAAAGAGCAAGCTGAATTTCGGCAAAACCGATGTCATCTCGAAGTCGTGAGCAATGCGATTGTGAAAACTTCTCCTATGTCAAAGCGTTTCGTCCGTTTGCGGAAAGCAGAAGTCTGATTGTAGAACATGTAGCAGAATGCATTGACATGAACAAGAGGGATAACTTGAAATTCAAACGGCAACTGAGAATTTCGGCAACCGGTGGCATCGAAGTCGGAATCTTTTATGGAATTCCGCGAAACTCACCAAGTGAAAGTTTTTCGCCGTTTGCGGAAGAAGGTCTGATGTAGATACAAGTAGCGCAGAAGCATACATGTCTCAAGGGGGGTTCACCCCGAAATTGAATAGGCAAGCGGATTTTCGGCAACCAGCGGCATCAAAGGTCGTGAAAATGCTCCACGAAAGTCATTGAGTGAAAGCGTTTCGCCATGTGTGGAAGAAGGTCTGATGTAGAACAAGTAGCAGAGGGATACATGCTTAAGAAGGGATCACCCGAAATTCAAAAATGGCAACTGAATTTCGGCAACCGGTGGCATCGAAGTCGAAATGCCGCGAAAACCAATCGAGTCAAAGCGTTTTCGCCGTTTGCGGAAGTACAGGTCTGATGTTTAGAACAAGTAGCAGAAGAAACACATGCTTAATATGGGATCACCTAAATTCAAAGGCAACTTCAATATTCGGCAACAGCGGTATCAAAGTCGGAATGCTGCTCGAAAACTCACCGAGTCAAAGCAGTGTTGCCGTTTGCGGAAGAGGTTTGAGATGTAGAACAAGTAAGCAAAAGCATACATGTTCAAGAGGGATCACCCGAAATTCAAATAGGCCAATTCAATTTCGACAAAAAAAATTATGGGCCGGCATTGACGTAGTAAATGCCGCGAAACTCACCGAGGTCAAAGCGTTTCGCCGTTTGCGGAAGAAGGTTATGTTGTAGAACAAAGTAGCAGAAGCAATACATGGCTCAAGAGGGATCAACCGAAATTCAAAAGGCAACTGAATTTCGGCAACCTGGGGCATCGAAGTCGGAATGTGCGCGAAAT
>CM055351.1:34399690-34459517 GCA_029228515.1 Populus alba x Populus x berolinensis | reverse complement strand
AAATTCAGTTTCCTTTGAATTTCTGTGATCCCTCTTGAGCATGTATGCTTCTGCTACTTGTTCTACATCACACTTCCTTCCGCAAACGACGAAACGCTTTGACTCGGTGAGTTTTCGCGGCATTCCGACTTCGATGCCACCGGTTGCCGAAATTCATTTGCCTTTGAATTTCGGGTGATCCCTCTTGAGCATGTATGCTTCTGCTACTGTGTTCTACATCAGACTTCCTTCCGCAAACTCGAAACGCTTTGACTCGTGAGTTTCCGCGGCATTCCGACTTCGATGCCCCGGATGCCGAAATTCAGTTGCCTTTGAATTTCGGGTGATCCCTCTTGAGCATGTATGCTTCTGCTACTTGTTCTACATCACACTTTCTCCGCAAACGCGAAACGCTTTGACTCGGTGAGTTTCGCGGCATTCCGACTTCGATGCCCCGTTGCCGAAATTCAGTTGCCTTTGAATTTCGGGTGATCCCTCTTGAGCATGTATGCTTCTGCTACTTGTTCTACATCACACTTTCTTCCGCAAACGGCGAAACGCTTTGACTCGGTGAGTTTCGCGGCATTCCGACTTCGATGCCCCGGTTGCCGAAATTCAGTTGCCTTTGAATTTCGGGTGATCCCTCTTGAGCATGTATGCTTCTGCTAACTTGTTCTACATCACACTTCCTCCCGCAAACGGAGAAACGCTTTGACTCGGTGAGTTTTCGTGGCATTCCGACTTCGATGCCCGGGTTGCCGAAATTCAGTTGCCTTTGAATTTCGGGTGATCCCTCTTAAGCATGTATGCTTCTGCTACTTGTTCTACATCACACTTCCTTCCGCAAACGACGAAACGCTTTGACTCGGTGAGTTTCGCGGCATCCCGACTTCGATGCCCCGTTGCCGAAATTCAGTTGCCTTTGAATTTCGGGTGATCCCTCTTGAGCATGTATGCTTCTGCTACTTGTTCTACATCACTTCTTCCTGCAAACGTGCGAAACGCTTTGACTCGGTGAGTTTCGCGGCATTCCGACTTCGATGCCCCGGTTGCCGAAATTCAGTTGCCTTTGAATTTCGGGTGATCCCTCTTGAGCATGTATGCTTCTGCAACTTGTTCTACATCAGACTTCCTTCCGCAAACGGCGAAACGCTTTGACTCGGTGAGTTTCGCGGCATTTCCGACTTCGATGCCCCGGTTGCCCGAAATTCAGTTGCTTTTGAATTTCGGGTGATCCCTCTTGAGCATGTATGCTTCTGCTACTTGTTCTACATCACACTTCCTTCCGCAAACAGCGAAAACGCTTTGACTCGTGAGTTTTCGCGGCATTCCGACGTCGATGCCCCGTTTGCCGAAATTCAGTTGCCAATGAATTTCGGGTTATCCCTCTTGAGCATCTATGCTTCTGCTACTTGTTCTACATCACACTTCCTTCCGCAAACGGCGAAACGCTTTGACTCGGTATGTTTCGCGGCATTCCGACTTCGGATGCCCCGTTTGCCGAAATTCAGTTGCCTTTGAATTTCGGGTGATCCCTCTTGAGCATGTAATGCTTCTCTACTTGTTCTACATCACACTTCCTTCCGCAAACGGCGATAACGCTTTGACTCGGTGAGTTTCGCGGCAATTGCCGACTTCGATGCCCCGGTTGCCGAAATTCAGTTGCCTTTGAATTTCGGGTGATCCCTCTTGAGCATGTTATGCTTCTGCTACTTGTTCTACATCACACTTCCTTCCGCAAACGGCGAAACGCTTTGACTCGGTGAGTTTCGCGGCATTCCGACTTCGATGCCCCGGTTGCCGAAATTCAGTTGCCTTTGAATTTCGGGTGATCCCTCTTGAGCATGTATGCTTCTGCTACTTGTTTCTACATCACACTTCCTTCCGCAAACGGCGAAACGCTTTGACTCGGTGAGTTTCGCGGCATTCCGACTTCGATGCCCCGGTTGCCGAAATTCAGTTGCCTTTGAATTTCAGGTGATCCCTCTTGAGCATGTATGCTTCTGCTACTTGTTCTACATCACACTTCCTTCCGCAAACGGCGAAACGCTTTGACTCGGTGAGTTTCGCGGCATTCCGACTTCGATGCCCCGGTTGCCGAAATTCAGTTGCCTTTGAATTTCGGGTGATCCCTCTTGAGCATGTATGCTTCTGCTACTTGTTCTACATCACACTTCCTTCCGCAAACAGCGAAACGCTTTGACTCGGTGAGTTTCGCGGCATTCCGACTTCGATGCCCCGCTTGCCGAAATTCAGTTGCCTTTGAATTTCGGGTGATCCCTCTTGAGCATGTATGCTTCTGCTACTTGTTCTACATCATACTTCCTTCCGCAAATGGTGAAACGCTTTGACTCGGTGAGTTTCGCGGCATTCCGCCTTCGTTGCCGCAGTTACCGAAATTCAGTTGCCTTTGAATTTCGGGTGATCCCTCTTGAGCATTTATGCTTCTGCTACTTGTTCTACAGGAGACATTCTTCCGCAAACGGCGGAACGCTTTGACTCGGTGAGTTTCGCGGCATTCCGACTTCGATGCCCCGGTTGCCGAAATTCAGTTCCCTTTGATATTCAGGTGATCCCTCTTGAGCATGTATGCCTCTGCTACTTGTTCTACATTTAACTTTCTTCCGCAAACGGCGAAACGCTATGACTCATTAAGTTTCGCGGCATTCCGACTTCGATGCCGCGGTTGCCGAAATTCAGTTGCCTTTGAATTTCGGGTGATCCCTCTTGAGCATGTATGCTTCTGCTACTTGTTCTACATCACACTTTCTTCCGCAAACAGCGAAACGCTTTGACTGGGTGAGTTTCGCGGCAATCCGACTTCGATGCCCCGGTTACCGAAATTCAGTTGCCTTTGAATTTCTGGTGATCCCTCTTGAGCATGTATGCTTCTTCTACTTGTTCTACATCACACTTCTTCCGCAAACAGCGAAACGCTTTGACTCGGTGAGTTTCGCGGCATTCCGACTTCGATGCCCCGGTTGCCGAAATTCAGTTGCTTTTGAATTTCGGGTGAATCCCTCTTGAGACCATGTATGCTTCTGCTACTTGTACTCACATCAGTCACTTCCTTCCGCAAACACGCAAACGCTTTGACTCTGTGAGTTTCGCGGCATTCCGTCCATTTTTGATGCCCCGGTTGCCGAAATTCAAGTTTGCCTTTTGAAATTTCCGGGTGATCCCCTCCTTGAGCATGTATGGCTTCAGCTACTTGTACTACCTCACACATTCCTTCCGCACAACGGCAAAACGCTTTTGACCTCGTTGAGTTTCGCGGCATTCCGACTTCGATCCACCGGTTGCCGAAATTCAGTTGCCTTTGAATTATCGGGTGATCCCTCTTGACCATGTATGCTTCTGCTACTTGTTTCTACATCACACTTCCTTCCGCCAACAGCGAAAACGCTATTTTGACCTCGATGGAGTGTTATCGCGCGGCATTCCGACATCGATGCCGCCCCGGTTGCCGAAAATTTCAGTTGCCTTTGAATTTCGGGTGATCCCTCTTGAGCATGTATGCTTCTGCTACTTGTTCTACATCACAACTTCCTTCCGCAACAGGGCGAAACGCTTTGACTCGGTGAGTTTCGCGGCATTCCGACCCAACTTCGATGCCCGGTTTGCCCGTAAAATTTTCAGTGCCTTTGAATTTCGGGTGATCCCTCTTGAGCATGTATTCATCTGGGCTAACTTGTTCTACATCACACTTTCCTTCCGCAAACGGCGAAACGACTTTGACTCGATCAGTTTCGCTGCATTCCGACTTCGATGGCCCCGGTTAGCCGAAAATTCCAGTTGCCTTTGAATTCAAGGTGATCCCTCTTGAGCCATGTATGCTTTCTGCTACTTGTTCTACATCACACTTTCATCTGCAAACAGCGAAACGCGTTTGACTCTGATAAGTTTCGCGGCATTCCGACTTCCGATGCCACCCGGTTTTGAAATAAAACCGAAATTCAGTTGCCCTCCTTGATAATTTCGGGTGATCCCCGTCTTGAGCATGTATGCTTCTGCTACTTGTTCTACATCACACTTCCTTCCGCAAATGATGGCGAAAGGCTTTGACTCTCGGTGAGTTTTTCCGCTGCATTCCGACTTCGATGCCCCGGTTTGCCGAAATTCAGTTGCCTTTGAATTTCGGGATGATCCCTCTTGAAGCATGTATGCTTCTGCTACGTTGTTCTTACATCACACTTCCATTGGCAAAACAGCGAAACGCTTTGACTCGGTGAGTTTCGCGACAATACTCCGACTTTCATGCCCCCGTTTGCCGAAATTCAGTTGCCTTTTGATATTTCGGGTGATCCCTCTTGAGCATAGTATGGCTTCTGCTACTTGTTCCTACATCACACAATTCCTTTCCGCAAACCAGCGAAAACGCTTTTGACTCGCTAAGTTTCGCGACATTTCCGACTTTGATGCAACCGTTGCCGAAATTCAGTTGCCTTTGAATTTCGGGTGATTCCCTCTTGAGCAAGGTATGGCTTCCTGCTACTTGTTTCTAACATCACACATTCCTTCCGCAAAACGGCGAAAACAGGCTTTGACTCGGTGAGTTCGCTGCATTCCGACTTCGATGCCCCGAGTTTGCCGAAATTTCAGTTGCCTTTGGAATTTCGGGTGATCCCTCTTGAGCATGTATGCTTCTGCTACTTGTTTCTATCATCGACATTTTCCTTCTGGCAAACAGCGAAACGCTTTTGACTCGGTAAGTTTCGCGGCATTCCGACTTTCGATGCCCCGGTTCTGCCGAAATTCAGTTGCCTTTGAATTTACGGGTAATCCCTCTTGAGCAGTGTGAGTAGCTTCTGCTACTTGTTCTACAACACACTTCCTATCCGCAAACAGCGAAACGCTTTGACTGGATGAGTTTCGCGGCATTCCGAAGTCCGTTGCCCCGGGTTTTGCCGAAATTCAGTTGCCTTTGAAATTTTCCGGGTGATCCCTCCTTGAACCATGTATGCTTCTGCTACTTGTTCTAACATCACACTTCCTTTGGCAAACACGAAGACGCTTGTTGAATCTGTGATTTCCGCGGCATTCCGACTTTAATGCCCCAGAGTTTTTGGGCCAAGATTCAGTTGCCATTGAATTTTCGGGTGATCCCTCTTGAGCATGTATGCTTCTGCTACTTGTTCTACATCACACTTCTTCCGCAAACGGCGAAACGCTTTGACTCGGTGAGTTTCGCGGCATTCCGACTTCGATGCCCCGGTTGCCGAAATTCAGTTGCCTTTGAATTTCGGGTGATCCCTCTTGAGCATGTATGCTTCTGCTACTTGTTCTACATCACACTTCTTCCGCAAACGGCGAAACGCTTTGACTCGGTGAGTTTCGCGGCATTCCGACTTCGATGCCCCGGTTGCCGAAATTCAGTTGCCTTTGAATTTCGGGTGATCCCTCTTGAGCATGTATGCTTCTGCTACTTGTTCTACATCACACTTCCTTCCGCAAACGGCGAAACGCTTTGACTCGGTGAGTTTCGCGGCATTCCGACTTCGATGCCCCGGTTGCCGAAATTCAGTTGCCTTTGAATTTCGGGTGATCCCTCTTGAGCATGTATGCTTCTGCTACTTGTTCTACATCACACTTCCTTCCGCAAACGGCGAAACGCTTTGACTCGGTGAGTTTCGCGGCATTCCGACTTCGATGCCCCGGTTGCCGAAATTCAGTTGCCTTTGAATTTCGGGTGATCCCTCTTGAGCATGTATGCTTCTGCTACTTGTTCTACATCACACTTCCTTCCGCAAACGGCGAAACGCTTTGACTCGGTGAGTTTCGCGGCATTCCGACTTCGATGCCCCGGTTGCCGAAATTCAGTTGCCTTTGAATTTCGGGTGATCCCTCTTGAGCATGTATGCTTCTGCTACTTGTTCTACATCACACTTCCTTCCGCAAACGGCGAAACGCTTTGACTCGGTGAGTTTCGCGGCATTCCGACTTCGATGCCCCGGTTGCCGAAATTCAGTTGCCTTTGAATTTCGGGTGATCCCTCTTGAGCATGTATGCTTCTGCTACTTGTTCTACATCACACTTCCTTCCGCAAACGGCGAAACGCTTTGACTCGGTGAGTTTCGCGGCATTCCGACTTCGATGCCCCGGTTGCCGAAATTCAGTTGCCTTTGAATTTCGGGTGATCCCTCTTGAGCATGTATGCTTCTGCTACTTGTTCTACATCACACTTCCTTCCGCAAACGGCGAAACGCTTTGACTCGGTGAGTTTCGCGGCATTCCGACTTCGATGCCCCGGTTGCCGAAATTCAGTTGCCTTTGAATTTCGGGTGATCCCTCTTGAGCATGTATGCTTCTGCTACTTGTTCTACATCACACTTCCTTCCGCAAACGGCGAAACGCTTTGACTCGGTGAGTTTCGCGGCATTCCGACTTCGATGCCCCGGTTGCCGAAATTCAGTTGCCTTTGAATTTCGGGTGATCCCTCTTGAGCATGTATGCTTCTGCTACTTGTTCTACATCACACTTCCTTCCGCAAACGGCGAAACGCTTTGACTCGGTGAGTTTCGCGGCATTCCGACTTCGATGCCCCGGTTGCCGAAATTCAGTTGCCTTTGAATTTCGGGTGATCCCTCTTGAGCATGTATGCTTCTGCTACTTGTTCTACATCACACTTCCTTCCGCAAACGGCGAAACGCTTTGACTCGGTGAGTTTCGCGGCATTCCGACTTCGATGCCCCGGTTGCCGAAATTCAGTTGCCTTTGAATTTCGGGTGATCCCTCTTGAGCATGTATGCTTCTGCTACTTGTTCTACATCACACTTCCTTCCGCAAACGGCGAAACGCTTTGACTCGGTGAGTTTCGCGGCATTCCGACTTCGATGCCCCGGTTGCCGAAATTCAGTTGCCTTTGAATTTCGGGTGATCCCTCTTGAGCATGTATGCTTCTGCTACTTGTTCTACATCACACTTCTTCCGCAAACGGCGAAACGCTTTGACTCGGTGAGTTTCGCGGCATTCCGACTTCGATGCCCCGGTTGCCGAAATTCAGTTGCCTTTGAATTTCGGGTGATCCCTCTTGAGCATGTATGCTTCTGCTACTTGTTCTACATCACACTTCCTTCCGCAAACGGCGAAACGCTTTGACTCGGTGAGTTTCGCGGCATTCCGACTTCGATGCCCCGGTTGCCGAAATTCAGTTGCCTTTGAATTTCGGGTGATCCCTCTTGAGCATGTATGCTTCTGCTACTTGTTCTACATCACACTTCCTTCCGCAAACGGCGAAACGCTTTGACTCGGTGAGTTTCGCGGCATTCCGACTTCGATGCCCCGGTTGCCGAAATTCAGTTGCCTTTGAATTTCGGGTGATCCCTCTTGAGCATGTATGCTTCTGCTACTTGTTCTACATCACACTTCCTTCCGCAAACGGCGAAACGCTTTGACTCGGTGAGTTTCGCGGCATTCCGACTTCGATGCCCCGGTTGCCGAAATTCAGTTGCCTTTGAATTTCGGGTGATCCCTCTTGAGCATGTATGCTTCTGCTACTTGTTCTACATCACACTTTCTTCCGCAAACGGCGAAACGCTTTGACTCGGTGAGTTTCGCGGCATTCCGACTTCGATGCCCCGGTTGCCGAAATTCAGTTGCCTTTGAATTTCGGGTGATCCCTCTTGAGCATGTATGCTTCTGCTACTTGTTCTACATCACACTTCCTTCCGCAAACGGCGAAACGCTTTGACTCGGTGAGTTTCGCGGCATTCCGACTTCGATGCCCCGGTTGCCGAAATTCAGTTGCCTTTGAATTTCGGGTGATCCCTCTTGAGCATGTATGCTTCTGCTACTTGTTCTACATCACACTTCCTTCCGCAAACGGCGAAACGCTTTGACTCGGTGAGTTTCGCGGCATTCCGACTTCGATGCCCCGGTTGCCGAAATTCAGTTGCCTTTGAATTTCGGGTGATCCCTCTTGAGCATGTATGCTTCTGCTACTTGTTCTACATCACACTTCCTTCCGCAAACGGCGAAACGCTTTGACTCGGTGAGTTTCGCGGCATTCCGACTTCGATGCCCCGGTTGCCGAAATTCAGTTGCCTTTGAATTTCGGGTGATCCCTCTTGAGCATGTATGCTTCTGCTACTTGTTCTACATCACACTTCCTTCCGCAAACGGCGAAACGCTTTGACTCGGTGAGTTTCGCGGCATTCCGACTTCGATGCCCCGGTTGCCGAAATTCAGTTGCCTTTGAATTTCGGGTGATCCCTCTTGAGCATGTATGCTTCTGCTACTTGTTCTACATCACACTTCCTTCCGCAAACGGCGAAACGCTTTGACTCGGTGAGTTTCGCGGCATTCCGACTTCGATGCCCCGGTTGCCGAAATTCAGTTGCCTTTGAATTTCGGGTGATCCCTCTTGAGCATGTATGCTTCTGCTACTTGTTCTACATCACACTTCTTCCGCAAACGGCGAAACGCTTTGACTCGGTGAGTTTCGCGGCATTCCGACTTCGATGCCCCGGTTGCCGAAATTCAGTTGCCTTTGAATTTCGGGTGATCCCTCTTGAGCATGTATGCTTCTGCTACTTGTTCTACATCACACTTCCTTCCGCAAACGGCGAAACGCTTTGACTCGGTGAGTTTCGCGGCATTCCGACTTCGATGCCCCGGTTGCCGAAATTCAGTTGCCTTTGAATTTCGGGTGATCCCTCTTGAGCATGTATGCTTCTGCTACTTGTTCTACATCACACTTCCTTCCGCAAACGGCGAAACGCTTTGACTCGGTGAGTTTCGCGGCATTCCGACTTCGATGCCCCGGTTGCCGAAATTCAGTTGCCTTTGAATTTCGGGTGATCCCTCTTGAGCATGTATGCTTCTGCTACTTGTTCTACATCACACTTCCTTCCGCAAACGGCGAAACGCTTTGACTCGGTGAGTTTCGCGGCATTCCGACTTCGATGCCCCGGTTGCCGAAATTCAGTTGCCTTTGAATTTCGGGTGATCCCTCTTGAGCATGTATGCTTCTGCTACTTGTTCTACATCACACTTCCTTCCGCAAACGGCGAAACGCTTTGACTCGGTGAGTTTCGCGGCATTCCGACTTCGATGCCCCGGTTGCCGAAATTCAGTTGCCTTTGAATTTCGGGTGATCCCTCTTGAGCATGTATGCTTCTGCTACTTGTTCTACATCACACTTCCTTCCGCAAACGGCGAAACGCTTTGACTCGGTGAGTTTCGCGGCATTCCGACTTCGATGCCCCGGTTGCCGAAATTCAGTTGCCTTTGAATTTCGGGTGATCCCTCTTGAGCATGTATGCTTCTGCTACTTGTTCTACATCACACTTCCTTCCGCAAACGGCGAAACGCTTTGACTCGGTGAGTTTCGCGGCATTCCGACTTCGATGCCCCGGTTGCCGAAATTCAGTTGCCTTTGAATTTCGGGTGATCCCTCTTGAGCATGTATGCTTCTGCTACTTGTTCTACATCACACTTCCTTCCGCAAACGGCGAAACGCTTTGACTCGGTGAGTTTCGCGGCATTCCGACTTCGATGCCCCGGTTGCCGAAATTCAGTTGCCTTTGAATTTCGGGTGATCCCTCTTGAGCATGTATGCTTCTGCTACTTGTTCTACATCACACTTCCTTCCGCAAACGGCGAAACGCTTTGACTCGGTGAGTTTCGCGGCATTCCGACTTCGATGCCCCGGTTGCCGAAATTCAGTTGCCTTTGAATTTCGGGTGATCCCTCTTGAGCATGTATGCTTCTGCTACTTGTTCTACATCACACTTCCTTCCGCAAACGGCGAAACGCTTTGACTCGGTGAGTTTCGCGGCATTCCGACTTCGATGCCCCGGTTGCCGAAATTCAGTTGCCTTTGAATTTCGGGTGATCCCTCTTGAGCATGTATGCTTCTGCTACTTGTTCTACATCACACTTCTTCCGCAAACGGCGAAACGCTTTGACTCGGTGAGTTTCGCGGCATTCCGACTTCGATGCCCCGGTTGCCGAAATTCAGTTGCCTTTGAATTTCGGGTGATCCCTCTTGAGCATGTATGCTTCTGCTACTTGTTCTACATCACACTTCCTTCCGCAAACGGCGAAACGCTTTGACTCGGTGAGTTTCGCGGCATTCCGACTTCGATGCCCCGGTTGCCGAAATTCAGTTGCCTTTGAATTTCGGGTGATCCCTCTTGAGCATGTATGCTTCTGCTACTTGTTCTACATCACACTTCCTTCCGCAAACGGCGAAACGCTTTGACTCGGTGAGTTTCGCGGCATTCCGACTTCGATGCCCCGGTTGCCGAAATTCAGTTGCCTTTGAATTTCGGGTGATCCCTCTTGAGCATGTATGCTTCTGCTACTTGTTCTACATCACACTTCCTTCCGCAAACGGCGAAACGCTTTGACTCGGTGAGTTTCGCGGCATTCCGACTTCGATGCCCCGGTTGCCGAAATTCAGTTGCCTTTGAATTTCGGGTGATCCCTCTTGAGCATGTATGCTTCTGCTACTTGTTCTACATCACACTTCCTTCCGCAAACGGCGAAACGCTTTGACTCGGTGAGTTTCGCGGCATTCCGACTTCGATGCCCCGGTTGCCGAAATTCAGTTGCCTTTGAATTTCGGGTGATCCCTCTTGAGCATGTATGCTTCTGCTACTTGTTCTACATCACACTTCCTTCCGCAAACGGCGAAACGCTTTGACTCGGTGAGTTTCGCGGCATTCCGACTTCGATGCCCCGGTTGCCGAAATTCAGTTGCCTTTGAATTTCGGGTGATCCCTCTTGAGCATGTATGCTTCTGCTACTTGTTCTACATCACACTTCCTTCCGCAAACGGCGAAACGCTTTGACTCGGTGAGTTTCGCGGCATTCCGACTTCGATGCCCCGGTTGCCGAAATTCAGTTGCCTTTGAATTTCGGGTGATCCCTCTTGAGCATGTATGCTTCTGCTACTTGTTCTACATCACACTTCCTTCCGCAAACGGCGAAACGCTTTGACTCGGTGAGTTTCGCGGCATTCCGACTTCGATGCCCCGGTTGCCGAAATTCAGTTGCCTTTGAATTTCGGGTGATCCCTCTTGAGCATGTATGCTTCTGCTACTTGTTCTACATCACACTTCCTTCCGCAAACGGCGAAACGCTTTGACTCGGTGAGTTTCGCGGCATTCCGACTTCGATGCCCCGGTTGCCGAAATTCAGTTGCCTTTGAATTTCGGGTGATCCCTCTTGAGCATGTATGCTTCTGCTACTTGTTCTACATCACACTTCCTTCCGCAAACGGCGAAACGCTTTGACTCGGTGAGTTTCGCGGCATTCCGACTTCGATGCCCCGGTTGCCGAAATTCAGTTGCCTTTGAATTTCGGGTGATCCCTCTTGAGCATGTATGCTTCTGCTACTTGTTCTACATCACACTTCCTTCCGCAAACGGCGAAACGCTTTGACTCGGTGAGTTTCGCGGCATTCCGACTTCGATGCCCCGGTTGCCGAAATTCAGTTGCCTTTGAATTTCGGGTGATCCCTCTTGAGCATGTATGCTTCTGCTACTTGTTCTACATCACACTTCCTTCCGCAAACGGCGAAACGCTTTGACTCGGTGAGTTTCGCGGCATTCCGACTTCGATGCCCCGGTTGCCGAAATTCAGTTGCCTTTGAATTTCGGGTGATCCCTCTTGAGCATGTATGCTTCTGCTACTTGTTCTACATCACACTTCCTTCCGCAAACGGCGAAACGCTTTGACTCGGTGAGTTTCGCGGCATTCCGACTTCGATGCCCCGGTTGCCGAAATTCAGTTGCCTTTGAATTTCGGGTGATCCCTCTTGAGCATGTATGCTTCTGCTACTTGTTCTACATCACACTTCTTCCGCAAACGGCGAAACGCTTTGACTCGGTGAGTTTCGCGGCATTCCGACTTCGATGCCCCGGTTGCCGAAATTCAGTTGCCTTTGAATTTCGGGTGATCCCTCTTGAGCATGTATGCTTCTGCTACTTGTTCTACATCACACTTCCTTCCGCAAACGGCGAAACGCTTTGACTCGGTGAGTTTCGCGGCATTCCGACTTCGATGCCCCGGTTGCCGAAATTCAGTTGCCTTTGAATTTCGGGTGATCCCTCTTGAGCATGTATGCTTCTGCTACTTGTTCTACATCACACTTCCTTCCGCAAACGGCGAAACGCTTTGACTCGGTGAGTTTCGCGGCATTCCGACTTCGATGCCCCGGTTGCCGAAATTCAGTTGCCTTTGAATTTCGGGTGATCCCTCTTGAGCATGTATGCTTCTGCTACTTGTTCTACATCACACTTCCTTCCGCAAACGGCGAAACGCTTTGACTCGGTGAGTTTCGCGGCATTCCGACTTCGATGCCCCGGTTGCCGAAATTCAGTTGCCTTTGAATTTCGGGTGATCCCTCTTGAGCATGTATGCTTCTGCTACTTGTTCTACATCACACTTCCTTCCGCAAACGGCGAAACGCTTTGACTCGGTGAGTTTCGCGGCATTCCGACTTCGATGCCCCGGTTGCCGAAATTCAGTTGCCTTTGAATTTCGGGTGATCCCTCTTGAGCATGTATGCTTCTGCTACTTGTTCTACATCACACTTCCTTCCGCAAACGGCGAAACGCTTTGACTCGGTGAGTTTCGCGGCATTCCGACTTCGATGCCCCGGTTGCCGAAATTCAGTTGCCTTTGAATTTCGGGTGATCCCTCTTGAGCATGTATGCTTCTGCTACTTGTTCTACATCACACTTCCTTCCGCAAACGGCGAAACGCTTTGACTCGGTGAGTTTCGCGGCATTCCGACTTCGATGCCCCGGTTGCCGAAATTCAGTTGCCTTTGAATTTCGGGTGATCCCTCTTGAGCATGTATGCTTCTGCTACTTGTTCTACATCACACTTCCTTCCGCAAACGGCGAAACGCTTTGACTCGGTGAGTTTCGCGGCATTCCGACTTCGATGCCCCGGTTGCCGAAATTCAGTTGCCTTTGAATTTCGGGTGATCCCTCTTGAGCATGTATGCTTCTGCTACTTGTTCTACATCACACTTCCTTCCGCAAACGGCGAAACGCTTTGACTCGGTGAGTTTCGCGGCATTCCGACTTCGATGCCCCGGTTGCCGAAATTCAGTTGCCTTTGAATTTCGGGTGATCCCTCTTGAGCATGTATGCTTCTGCTACTTGTTCTACATCACACTTCCTTCCGCAAACGGCGAAACGCTTTGACTCGGTGAGTTTCGCGGCATTCCGACTTCGATGCCCCGGTTGCCGAAATTCAGTTGCCTTTGAATTTCGGGTGATCCCTCTTGAGCATGTATGCTTCTGCTACTTGTTCTACATCACACTTCCTTCCGCAAACGGCGAAACGCTTTGACTCGGTGAGTTTCGCGGCATTCCGACTTCGATGCCCCGGTTGCCGAAATTCAGTTGCCTTTGAATTTCGGGTGATCCCTCTTGAGCATGTATGCTTCTGCTACTTGTTCTACATCACACTTCCTTCCGCAAACGGCGAAACGCTTTGACTCGGTGAGTTTCGCGGCATTCCGACTTCGATGCCCCGGTTGCCGAAATTCAGTTGCCTTTGAATTTCGGGTGATCCCTCTTGAGCATGTATGCTTCTGCTACTTGTTCTACATCACACTTCCTTCCGCAAACGGCGAAACGCTTTGACTCGGTGAGTTTCGCGGCATTCCGACTTCGATGCCCCGGTTGCCGAAATTCAGTTGCCTTTGAATTTCGGGTGATCCCTCTTGAGCATGTATGCTTCTGCTACTTGTTCTACATCACACTTCTTCCGCAAACGGCGAAACGCTTTGACTCGGTGAGTTTCGCGGCATTCCGACTTCGATGCCCCGGTTGCCGAAATTCAGTTGCCTTTGAATTTCGGGTGATCCCTCTTGAGCATGTATGCTTCTGCTACTTGTTCTACATCACACTTCCTTCCGCAAACGGCGAAACGCTTTGACTCGGTGAGTTTCGCGGCATTCCGACTTCGATGCCCCGGTTGCCGAAATTCAGTTGCCTTTGAATTTCGGGTGATCCCTCTTGAGCATGTATGCTTCTGCTACTTGTTCTACATCACACTTCCTTCCGCAAACGGCGAAACGCTTTGACTCGGTGAGTTTCGCGGCATTCCGACTTCGATGCCCCGGTTGCCGAAATTCAGTTGCCTTTGAATTTCGGGTGATCCCTCTTGAGCATGTATGCTTCTGCTACTTGTTCTACATCACACTTCCTTCCGCAAACGGCGAAACGCTTTGACTCGGTGAGTTTCGCGGCATTCCGACTTCGATGCCCCGGTTGCCGAAATTCAGTTGCCTTTGAATTTCGGGTGATCCCTCTTGAGCATGTATGCTTCTGCTACTTGTTCTACATCACACTTCCTTCCGCAAACGGCGAAACGCTTTGACTCGGTGAGTTTCGCGGCATTCCGACTTCGATGCCCCGGTTGCCGAAATTCAGTTGCCTTTGAATTTCGGGTGATCCCTCTTGAGCATGTATGCTTCTGCTACTTGTTCTACATCACACTTCCTTCCGCAAACGGCGAAACGCTTTGACTCGGTGAGTTTCGCGGCATTCCGACTTCGATGCCCCGGTTGCCGAAATTCAGTTGCCTTTGAATTTCGGGTGATCCCTCTTGAGCATGTATGCTTCTGCTACTTGTTCTACATCACACTTCCTTCCGCAAACGGCGAAACGCTTTGACTCGGTGAGTTTCGCGGCATTCCGACTTCGATGCCCCGGTTGCCGAAATTCAGTTGCCTTTGAATTTCGGGTGATCCCTCTTGAGCATGTATGCTTCTGCTACTTGTTCTACATCACACTTCCTTCCGCAAACGGCGAAACGCTTTGACTCGGTGAGTTTCGCGGCATTCCGACTTCGATGCCCCGGTTGCCGAAATTCAGTTGCCTTTGAATTTCGGGTGATCCCTCTTGAGCATGTATGCTTCTGCTACTTGTTCTACATCACACTTCCTTCCGCAAACGGCGAAACGCTTTGACTCGGTGAGTTTCGCGGCATTCCGACTTCGATGCCCCGGTTGCCGAAATTCAGTTGCCTTTGAATTTCGGGTGATCCCTCTTGAGCATGTATGCTTCTGCTACTTGTTCTACATCACACTTCCTTCCGCAAACGGCGAAACGCTTTGACTCGGTGAGTTTCGCGGCATTCCGACTTCGATGCCCCGGTTGCCGAAATTCAGTTGCCTTTGAATTTCGGGTGATCCCTCTTGAGCATGTATGCTTCTGCTACTTGTTCTACATCACACTTCCTTCCGCAAACGGCGAAACGCTTTGACTCGGTGAGTTTCGCGGCATTCCGACTTCGATGCCCCGGTTGCCGAAATTCAGTTGCCTTTGAATTTCGGGTGATCCCTCTTGAGCATGTATGCTTCTGCTACTTGTTCTACATCACACTTCCTTCCGCAAACGGCGAAACGCTTTGACTCGGTGAGTTTCGCGGCATTCCGACTTCGATGCCCCGGTTGCCGAAATTCAGTTGCCTTTGAATTTCGGGTGATCCCTCTTGAGCATGTATGCTTCTGCTACTTGTTCTACATCACACTTCCTTCCGCAAACGGCGAAACGCTTTGACTCGGTGAGTTTCGCGGCATTCCGACTTCGATGCCCCGGTTGCCGAAATTCAGTTGCCTTTGAATTTCGGGTGATCCCTCTTGAGCATGTATGCTTCTGCTACTTGTTCTACATCACACTTCCTTCCGCAAACGGCGAAACGCTTTGACTCGGTGAGTTTCGCGGCATTCCGACTTCGATGCCCCGGTTGCCGAAATTCAGTTGCCTTTGAATTTCGGGTGATCCCTCTTGAGCATGTATGCTTCTGCTACTTGTTCTACATCACACTTCCTTCCGCAAACGGCGAAACGCTTTGACTCGGTGAGTTTCGCGGCATTCCGACTTCGATGCCCCGGTTGCCGAAATTCAGTTGCCTTTGAATTTCGGGTGATCCCTCTTGAGCATGTATGCTTCTGCTACTTGTTCTACATCACACTTCCTTCCGCAAACGGCGAAACGCTTTGACTCGGTGAGTTTCGCGGCATTCCGACTTCGATGCCCCGGTTGCCGAAATTCAGTTGCCTTTGAATTTCGGGTGATCCCTCTTGAGCATGTATGCTTCTGCTACTTGTTCTACATCACACTTCCTTCCGCAAACGGCGAAACGCTTTGACTCGGTGAGTTTCGCGGCATTCCGACTTCGATGCCCCGGTTGCCGAAATTCAGTTGCCTTTGAATTTCGGGTGATCCCTCTTGAGCATGTATGCTTCTGCTACTTGTTCTACATCACACTTCCTTCCGCAAACGGCGAAACGCTTTGACTCGGTGAGTTTCGCGGCATTCCGACTTCGATGCCCCGGTTGCCGAAATTCAGTTGCCTTTGAATTTCGGGTGATCCCTCTTGAGCATGTATGCTTCTGCTACTTGTTCTACATCACACTTCCTTCCGCAAACGGCGAAACGCTTTGACTCGGTGAGTTTCGCGGCATTCCGACTTCGATGCCCCGGTTGCCGAAATTCAGTTGCCTTTGAATTTCGGGTGATCCCTCTTGAGCATGTATGCTTCTGCTACTTGTTCTACATCACACTTCCTTCCGCAAACGGCGAAACGCTTTGACTCGGTGAGTTTCGCGGCATTCCGACTTCGATGCCCCGGTTGCCGAAATTCAGTTGCCTTTGAATTTCGGGTGATCCCTCTTGAGCATGTATGCTTCTGCTACTTGTTCTACATCACACTTCCTTCCGCAAACGGCGAAACGCTTTGACTCGGTGAGTTTCGCGGCATTCCGACTTCGATGCCCCGGTTGCCGAAATTCAGTTGCCTTTGAATTTCGGGTGATCCCTCTTGAGCATGTATGCTTCTGCTACTTGTTCTACATCACACTTCCTTCCGCAAACGGCGAAACGCTTTGACTCGGTGAGTTTCGCGGCATTCCGACTTCGATGCCCCGGTTGCCGAAATTCAGTTGCCTTTGAATTTCGGGTGATCCCTCTTGAGCATGTATGCTTCTGCTACTTGTTCTACATCACACTTCCTTCCGCAAACGGCGAAACGCTTTGACTCGGTGAGTTTCGCGGCATTCCGACTTCGATGCCCCGGTTGCCGAAATTCAGTTGCCTTTGAATTTCGGGTGATCCCTCTTGAGCATGTATGCTTCTGCTACTTGTTCTACATCACACTTCCTTCCGCAAACGGCGAAACGCTTTGACTCGGTGAGTTTCGCGGCATTCCGACTTCGATGCCCCGGTTGCCGAAATTCAGTTGCCTTTGAATTTCGGGTGATCCCTCTTGAGCATGTATGCTTCTGCTACTTGTTCTACATCACACTTCCTTCCGCAAACGGCGAAACGCTTTGACTCGGTGAGTTTCGCGGCATTCCGACTTCGATGCCCCGGTTGCCGAAATTCAGTTGCCTTTGAATTTCGGGTGATCCCTCTTGAGCATGTATGCTTCTGCTACTTGTTCTACATCACACTTCCTTCCGCAAACGGCGAAACGCTTTGACTCGGTGAGTTTCGCGGCATTCCGACTTCGATGCCCCGGTTGCCGAAATTCAGTTGCCTTTGAATTTCGGGTGATCCCTCTTGAGCATGTATGCTTCTGCTACTTGTTCTACATCACACTTCCTTCCGCAAACGGCGAAACGCTTTGACTCGGTGAGTTTCGCGGCATTCCGACTTCGATGCCCCGGTTGCCGAAATTCAGTTGCCTTTGAATTTCGGGTGATCCCTCTTGAGCATGTATGCTTCTGCTACTTGTTCTACATCACACTTCCTTCCGCAAACGGCGAAACGCTTTGACTCGGTGAGTTTCGCGGCATTCCGACTTCGATGCCCCGGTTGCCGAAATTCAGTTGCCTTTGAATTTCGGGTGATCCCTCTTGAGCATGTATGCTTCTGCTACTTGTTCTACATCACACTTCCTTCCGCAAACGGCGAAACGCTTTGACTCGGTGAGTTTCGCGGCATTCCGACTTCGATGCCCCGGTTGCCGAAATTCAGTTGCCTTTGAATTTCGGGTGATCCCTCTTGAGCATGTATGCTTCTGCTACTTGTTCTACATCACACTTCCTTCCGCAAACGGCGAAACGCTTTGACTCGGTGAGTTTCGCGGCATTCCGACTTCGATGCCCCGGTTGCCGAAATTCAGTTGCCTTTGAATTTCGGGTGATCCCTCTTGAGCATGTATGCTTCTGCTACTTGTTCTACATCACACTTCTTCCGCAAACGGCGAAACGCTTTGACTCGGTGAGTTTCGCGGCATTCCGACTTCGATGCCCCGGTTGCCGAAATTCAGTTGCCTTTGAATTTCGGGTGATCCCTCTTGAGCATGTATGCTTCTGCTACTTGTTCTACATCACACTTCCTTCCGCAAACGGCGAAACGCTTTGACTCGGTGAGTTTCGCGGCATTCCGACTTCGATGCCCCGGTTGCCGAAATTCAGTTGCCTTTGAATTTCGGGTGATCCCTCTTGAGCATGTATGCTTCTGCTACTTGTTCTACATCACACTTCCTTCCGCAAACGGCGAAACGCTTTGACTCGGTGAGTTTCGCGGCATTCCGACTTCGATGCCCCGGTTGCCGAAATTCAGTTGCCTTTGAATTTCGGGTGATCCCTCTTGAGCATGTATGCTTCTGCTACTTGTTCTACATCACACTTCCTTCCGCAAACGGCGAAACGCTTTGACTCGGTGAGTTTCGCGGCATTCCGACTTCGATGCCCCGGTTGCCGAAATTCAGTTGCCTTTGAATTTCGGGTGATCCCTCTTGAGCATGTATGCTTCTGCTACTTGTTCTACATCACACTTCCTTCCGCAAACGGCGAAACGCTTTGACTCGGTGAGTTTCGCGGCATTCCGACTTCGATGCCCCGGTTGCCGAAATTCAGTTGCCTTTGAATTTCGGGTGATCCCTCTTGAGCATGTATGCTTCTGCTACTTGTTCTACATCACACTTCCTTCCGCAAACGGCGAAACGCTTTGACTCGGTGAGTTTCGCGGCATTCCGACTTCGATGCCCCGGTTGCCGAAATTCAGTTGCCTTTGAATTTCGGGTGATCCCTCTTGAGCATGTATGCTTCTGCTACTTGTTCTACATCACACTTCCTTCCGCAAACGGCGAAACGCTTTGACTCGGTGAGTTTCGCGGCATTCCGACTTCGATGCCCCGGTTGCCGAAATTCAGTTGCCTTTGAATTTCGGGTGATCCCTCTTGAGCATGTATGCTTCTGCTACTTGTTCTACATCACACTTCCTTCCGCAAACGGCGAAACGCTTTGACTCGGTGAGTTTCGCGGCATTCCGACTTCGATGCCCCGGTTGCCGAAATTCAGTTGCCTTTGAATTTCGGGTGATCCCTCTTGAGCATGTATGCTTCTGCTACTTGTTCTACATCACACTTCCTTCCGCAAACGGCGAAACGCTTTGACTCGGTGAGTTTCGCGGCATTCCGACTTCGATGCCCCGGTTGCCGAAATTCAGTTGCCTTTGAATTTCGGGTGATCCCTCTTGAGCATGTATGCTTCTGCTACTTGTTCTACATCACACTTCCTTCCGCAAACGGCGAAACGCTTTGACTCGGTGAGTTTCGCGGCATTCCGACTTCGATGCCCCGGTTGCCGAAATTCAGTTGCCTTTGAATTTCGGGTGATCCCTCTTGAGCATGTATGCTTCTGCTACTTGTTCTACATCACACTTCCTTCCGCAAACGGCGAAACGCTTTGACTCGGTGAGTTTCGCGGCATTCCGACTTCGATGCCCCGGTTGCCGAAATTCAGTTGCCTTTGAATTTCGGGTGATCCCTCTTGAGCATGTATGCTTCTGCTACTTGTTCTACATCACACTTCCTTCCGCAAACGGCGAAACGCTTTGACTCGGTGAGTTTCGCGGCATTCCGACTTCGATGCCCCGGTTGCCGAAATTCAGTTGCCTTTGAATTTCGGGTGATCCCTCTTGAGCATGTATGCTTCTGCTACTTGTTCTACATCACACTTCCTTCCGCAAACGGCGAAACGCTTTGACTCGGTGAGTTTCGCGGCATTCCGACTTCGATGCCCCGGTTGCCGAAATTCAGTTGCCTTTGAATTTCGGGTGATCCCTCTTGAGCATGTATGCTTCTGCTACTTGTTCTACATCACACTTCCTTCCGCAAACGGCGAAACGCTTTGACTCGGTGAGTTTCGCGGCATTCCGACTTCGATGCCCCGGTTGCCGAAATTCAGTTGCCTTTGAATTTCGGGTGATCCCTCTTGAGCATGTATGCTTCTGCTACTTGTTCTACATCACACTTCCTTCCGCAAACGGCGAAACGCTTTGACTCGGTGAGTTTCGCGGCATTCCGACTTCGATGCCCCGGTTGCCGAAATTCAGTTGCCTTTGAATTTCGGGTGATCCCTCTTGAGCATGTATGCTTCTGCTACTTGTTCTACATCACACTTCCTTCCGCAAACGGCGAAACGCTTTGACTCGGTGAGTTTCGCGGCATTCCGACTTCGATGCCCCGGTTGCCGAAATTCAGTTGCCTTTGAATTTCGGGTGATCCCTCTTGAGCATGTATGCTTCTGCTACTTGTTCTACATCACACTTCCTTCCGCAAACGGCGAAACGCTTTGACTCGGTGAGTTTCGCGGCATTCCGACTTCGATGCCCCGGTTGCCGAAATTCAGTTGCCTTTGAATTTCGGGTGATCCCTCTTGAGCATGTATGCTTCTGCTACTTGTTCTACATCACACTTCCTTCCGCAAACGGCGAAACGCTTTGACTCGGTGAGTTTCGCGGCATTCCGACTTCGATGCCCCGGTTGCCGAAATTCAGTTGCCTTTGAATTTCGGGTGATCCCTCTTGAGCATGTATGCTTCTGCTACTTGTTCTACATCACACTTCCTTCCGCAAACGGCGAAACGCTTTGACTCGGTGAGTTTCGCGGCATTCCGACTTCGATGCCCCGGTTGCCGAAATTCAGTTGCCTTTGAATTTCGGGTGATCCCTCTTGAGCATGTATGCTTCTGCTACTTGTTCTACATCACACTTCCTTCCGCAAACGGCGAAACGCTTTGACTCGGTGAGTTTCGCGGCATTCCGACTTCGATGCCCCGGTTGCCGAAATTCAGTTGCCTTTGAATTTCGGGTGATCCCTCTTGAGCATGTATGCTTCTGCTACTTGTTCTACATCACACTTCCTTCCGCAAACGGCGAAACGCTTTGACTCGGTGAGTTTCGCGGCATTCCGACTTCGATGCCCCGGTTGCCGAAATTCAGTTGCCTTTGAATTTCGGGTGATCCCTCTTGAGCATGTATGCTTCTGCTACTTGTTCTACATCACACTTCCTTCCGCAAACGGCGAAACGCTTTGACTCGGTGAGTTTCGCGGCATTCCGACTTCGATGCCCCGGTTGCCGAAATTCAGTTGCCTTTGAATTTCGGGTGATCCCTCTTGAGCATGTATGCTTCTGCTACTTGTTCTACATCACACTTCCTTCCGCAAACGGCGAAACGCTTTGACTCGGTGAGTTTCGCGGCATTCCGACTTCGATGCCCCGGTTGCCGAAATTCAGTTGCCTTTGAATTTCGGGTGATCCCTCTTGAGCATGTATGCTTCTGCTACTTGTTCTACATCACACTTCCTTCCGCAAACGGCGAAACGCTTTGACTCGGTGAGTTTCGCGGCATTCCGACTTCGATGCCCCGGTTGCCGAAATTCAGTTGCCTTTGAATTTCGGGTGATCCCTCTTGAGCATGTATGCTTCTGCTACTTGTTCTACATCACACTTCCTTCCGCAAACGGCGAAACGCTTTGACTCGGTGAGTTTCGCGGCATTCCGACTTCGATGCCCCGGTTGCCGAAATTCAGTTGCCTTTGAATTTCGGGTGATCCCTCTTGAGCATGTATGCTTCTGCTACTTGTTCTACATCACACTTCCTTCCGCAAACGGCGAAACGCTTTGACTCGGTGAGTTTCGCGGCATTCCGACTTCGATGCCCCGGTTGCCGAAATTCAGTTGCCTTTGAATTTCGGGTGATCCCTCTTGAGCATGTATGCTTCTGCTACTTGTTCTACATCACACTTCCTTCCGCAAACGGCGAAACGCTTTGACTCGGTGAGTTTCGCGGCATTCCGACTTCGATGCCCCGGTTGCCGAAATTCAGTTGCCTTTGAATTTCGGGTGATCCCTCTTGAGCATGTATGCTTCTGCTACTTGTTCTACATCACACTTCCTTCCGCAAACGGCGAAACGCTTTGACTCGGTGAGTTTCGCGGCATTCCGACTTCGATGCCCCGGTTGCCGAAATTCAGTTGCCTTTGAATTTCGGGTGATCCCTCTTGAGCATGTATGCTTCTGCTACTTGTTCTACATCACACTTCCTTCCGCAAACGGCGAAACGCTTTGACTCGGTGAGTTTCGCGGCATTCCGACTTCGATGCCCCGGTTGCCGAAATTCAGTTGCCTTTGAATTTCGGGTGATCCCTCTTGAGCATGTATGCTTCTGCTACTTGTTCTACATCACACTTCCTTCCGCAAACGGCGAAACGCTTTGACTCGGTGAGTTTCGCGGCATTCCGACTTCGATGCCCCGGTTGCCGAAATTCAGTTGCCTTTGAATTTCGGGTGATCCCTCTTGAGCATGTATGCTTCTGCTACTTGTTCTACATCACACTTCCTTCCGCAAACGGCGAAACGCTTTGACTCGGTGAGTTTCGCGGCATTCCGACTTCGATGCCCCGGTTGCCGAAATTCAGTTGCCTTTGAATTTCGGGTGATCCCTCTTGAGCATGTATGCTTCTGCTACTTGTTCTACATCACACTTCCTTCCGCAAACGGCGAAACGCTTTGACTCGGTGAGTTTCGCGGCATTCCGACTTCGATGCCCCGGTTGCCGAAATTCAGTTGCCTTTGAATTTCGGGTGATCCCTCTTGAGCATGTATGCTTCTGCTACTTGTTCTACATCACACTTCCTTCCGCAAACGGCGAAACGCTTTGACTCGGTGAGTTTCGCGGCATTCCGACTTCGATGCCCCGGTTGCCGAAATTCAGTTGCCTTTGAATTTCGGGTGATCCCTCTTGAGCATGTATGCTTCTGCTACTTGTTCTACATCACACTTCCTTCCGCAAACGGCGAAACGCTTTGACTCGGTGAGTTTCGCGGCATTCCGACTTCGATGCCCCGGTTGCCGAAATTCAGTTGCCTTTGAATTTCGGGTGATCCCTCTTGAGCATGTATGCTTCTGCTACTTGTTCTACATCACACTTCCTTCCGCAAACGGCGAAACGCTTTGACTCGGTGAGTTTCGCGGCATTCCGACTTCGATGCCCCGGTTGCCGAAATTCAGTTGCCTTTGAATTTCGGGTGATCCCTCTTGAGCATGTATGCTTCTGCTACTTGTTCTACATCACACTTCCTTCCGCAAACGGCGAAACGCTTTGACTCGGTGAGTTTCGCGGCATTCCGACTTCGATGCCCCGGTTGCCGAAATTCAGTTGCCTTTGAATTTCGGGTGATCCCTCTTGAGCATGTATGCTTCTGCTACTTGTTCTACATCACACTTCCTTCCGCAAACGGCGAAACGCTTTGACTCGGTGAGTTTCGCGGCATTCCGACTTCGATGCCCCGGTTGCCGAAATTCAGTTGCCTTTGAATTTCGGGTGATCCCTCTTGAGCATGTATGCTTCTGCTACTTGTTCTACATCACACTTCCTTCCGCAAACGGCGAAACGCTTTGACTCGGTGAGTTTCGCGGCATTCCGACTTCGATGCCCCGGTTGCCGAAATTCAGTTGCCTTTGAATTTCGGGTGATCCCTCTTGAGCATGTATGCTTCTGCTACTTGTTCTACATCACACTTCCTTCCGCAAACGGCGAAACGCTTTGACTCGGTGAGTTTCGCGGCATTCCGACTTCGATGCCCCGGTTGCCGAAATTCAGTTGCCTTTGAATTTCGGGTGATCCCTCTTGAGCATGTATGCTTCTGCTACTTGTTCTACATCACACTTCCTTCCGCAAACGGCGAAACGCTTTGACTCGGTGAGTTTCGCGGCATTCCGACTTCGATGCCCCGGTTGCCGAAATTCAGTTGCCTTTGAATTTCGGGTGATCCCTCTTGAGCATGTATGCTTCTGCTACTTGTTCTACATCACACTTCCTTCCGCAAACGGCGAAACGCTTTGACTCGGTGAGTTTCGCGGCATTCCGACTTCGATGCCCCGGTTGCCGAAATTCAGTTGCCTTTGAATTTCGGGTGATCCCTCTTGAGCATGTATGCTTCTGCTACTTGTTCTACATCACACTTCCTTCCGCAAACGGCGAAACGCTTTGACTCGGTGAGTTTCGCGGCATTCCGACTTCGATGCCCCGGTTGCCGAAATTCAGTTGCCTTTGAATTTCGGGTGATCCCTCTTGAGCATGTATGCTTCTGCTACTTGTTCTACATCACACTTCCTTCCGCAAACGGCGAAACGCTTTGACTCGGTGAGTTTCGCGGCATTCCGACTTCGATGCCCCGGTTGCCGAAATTCAGTTGCCTTTGAATTTCGGGTGATCCCTCTTGAGCATGTATGCTTCTGCTACTTGTTCTACATCACACTTCCTTCCGCAAACGGCGAAACGCTTTGACTCGGTGAGTTTCGCGGCATTCCGACTTCGATGCCCCGGTTGCCGAAATTCAGTTGCCTTTGAATTTCGGGTGATCCCTCTTGAGCATGTATGCTTCTGCTACTTGTTCTACATCACACTTCCTTCCGCAAACGGCGAAACGCTTTGACTCGGTGAGTTTCGCGGCATTCCGACTTCGATGCCCCGGTTGCCGAAATTCAGTTGCCTTTGAATTTCGGGTGATCCCTCTTGAGCATGTATGCTTCTGCTACTTGTTCTACATCACACTTCCTTCCGCAAACGGCGAAACGCTTTGACTCGGTGAGTTTCGCGGCATTCCGACTTCGATGCCCCGGTTGCCGAAATTCAGTTGCCTTTGAATTTCGGGTGATCCCTCTTGAGCATGTATGCTTCTGCTACTTGTTCTACATCACACTTCCTTCCGCAAACGGCGAAACGCTTTGACTCGGTGAGTTTCGCGGCATTCCGACTTCGATGCCCCGGTTGCCGAAATTCAGTTGCCTTTGAATTTCGGGTGATCCCTCTTGAGCATGTATGCTTCTGCTACTTGTTCTACATCACACTTCCTTCCGCAAACGGCGAAACGCTTTGACTCGGTGAGTTTCGCGGCATTCCGACTTCGATGCCCCGGTTGCCGAAATTCAGTTGCCTTTGAATTTCGGGTGATCCCTCTTGAGCATGTATGCTTCTGCTACTTGTTCTACATCACACTTCCTTCCGCAAACGGCGAAACGCTTTGACTCGGTGAGTTTCGCGGCATTCCGACTTCGATGCCCCGGTTGCCGAAATTCAGTTGCCTTTGAATTTCGGGTGATCCCTCTTGAGCATGTATGCTTCTGCTACTTGTTCTACATCACACTTCCTTCCGCAAACGGCGAAACGCTTTGACTCGGTGAGTTTCGCGGCATTCCGACTTCGATGCCCCGGTTGCCGAAATTCAGTTGCCTTTGAATTTCGGGTGATCCCTCTTGAGCATGTATGCTTCTGCTACTTGTTCTACATCACACTTCCTTCCGCAAACGGCGAAACGCTTTGACTCGGTGAGTTTCGCGGCATTCCGACTTCGATGCCCCGGTTGCCGAAATTCAGTTGCCTTTGAATTTCGGGTGATCCCTCTTGAGCATGTATGCTTCTGCTACTTGTTCTACATCACACTTCCTTCCGCAAACGGCGAAACGCTTTGACTCGGTGAGTTTCGCGGCATTCCGACTTCGATGCCCCGGTTGCCGAAATTCAGTTGCCTTTGAATTTCGGGTGATCCCTCTTGAGCATGTATGCTTCTGCTACTTGTTCTACATCACACTTCCTTCCGCAAACGGCGAAACGCTTTGACTCGGTGAGTTTCGCGGCATTCCGACTTCGATGCCCCGGTTGCCGAAATTCAGTTGCCTTTGAATTTCGGGTGATCCCTCTTGAGCATGTATGCTTCTGCTACTTGTTCTACATCACACTTCCTTCCGCAAACGGCGAAACGCTTTGACTCGGTGAGTTTCGCGGCATTCCGACTTCGATGCCCCGGTTGCCGAAATTCAGTTGCCTTTGAATTTCGGGTGATCCCTCTTGAGCATGTATGCTTCTGCTACTTGTTCTACATCACACTTCCTTCCGCAAACGGCGAAACGCTTTGACTCGGTGAGTTTCGCGGCATTCCGACTTCGATGCCCCGGTTGCCGAAATTCAGTTGCCTTTGAATTTCGGGTGATCCCTCTTGAGCATGTATGCTTCTGCTACTTGTTCTACATCACACTTCCTTCCGCAAACGGCGAAACGCTTTGACTCGGTGAGTTTCGCGGCATTCCGACTTCGATGCCCCGGTTGCCGAAATTCAGTTGCCTTTGAATTTCGGGTGATCCCTCTTGAGCATGTATGCTTCTGCTACTTGTTCTACATCACACTTCCTTCCGCAAACGGCGAAACGCTTTGACTCGGTGAGTTTCGCGGCATTCCGACTTCGATGCCCCGGTTGCCGAAATTCAGTTGCCTTTGAATTTCGGGTGATCCCTCTTGAGCATGTATGCTTCTGCTACTTGTTCTACATCACACTTCCTTCCGCAAACGGCGAAACGCTTTGACTCGGTGAGTTTCGCGGCATTCCGACTTCGATGCCCCGGTTGCCGAAATTCAGTTGCCTTTGAATTTCGGGTGATCCCTCTTGAGCATGTATGCTTCTGCTACTTGTTCTACATCACACTTCCTTCCGCAAACGGCGAAACGCTTTGACTCGGTGAGTTTCGCGGCATTCCGACTTCGATGCCCCGGTTGCCGAAATTCAGTTGCCTTTGAATTTCGGGTGATCCCTCTTGAGCATGTATGCTTCTGCTACTTGTTCTACATCACACTTCCTTCCGCAAACGGCGAAACGCTTTGACTCGGTGAGTTTCGCGGCATTCCGACTTCGATGCCCCGGTTGCCGAAATTCAGTTGCCTTTGAATTTCGGGTGATCCCTCTTGAGCATGTATGCTTCTGCTACTTGTTCTACATCACACTTCCTTCCGCAAACGGCGAAACGCTTTGACTCGGTGAGTTTCGCGGCATTCCGACTTCGATGCCCCGGTTGCCGAAATTCAGTTGCCTTTGAATTTCGGGTGATCCCTCTTGAGCATGTATGCTTCTGCTACTTGTTCTACATCACACTTCCTTCCGCAAACGGCGAAACGCTTTGACTCGGTGAGTTTCGCGGCATTCCGACTTCGATGCCCCGGTTGCCGAAATTCAGTTGCCTTTGAATTTCGGGTGATCCCTCTTGAGCATGTATGCTTCTGCTACTTGTTCTACATCACACTTCCTTCCGCAAACGGCGAAACGCTTTGACTCGGTGAGTTTCGCGGCATTCCGACTTCGATGCCCCGGTTGCCGAAATTCAGTTGCCTTTGAATTTCGGGTGATCCCTCTTGAGCATGTATGCTTCTGCTACTTGTTCTACATCACACTTCCTTCCGCAAACGGCGAAACGCTTTGACTCGGTGAGTTTCGCGGCATTCCGACTTCGATGCCCCGGTTGCCGAAATTCAGTTGCCTTTGAATTTCGGGTGATCCCTCTTGAGCATGTATGCTTCTGCTACTTGTTCTACATCACACTTCCTTCCGCAAACGGCGAAACGCTTTGACTCGGTGAGTTTCGCGGCATTCCGACTTCGATGCCCCGGTTGCCGAAATTCAGTTGCCTTTGAATTTCGGGTGATCCCTCTTGAGCATGTATGCTTCTGCTACTTGTTCTACATCACACTTCCTTCCGCAAACGGCGAAACGCTTTGACTCGGTGAGTTTCGCGGCATTCCGACTTCGATGCCCCGGTTGCCGAAATTCAGTTGCCTTTGAATTTCGGGTGATCCCTCTTGAGCATGTATGCTTCTGCTACTTGTTCTACATCACACTTCCTTCCGCAAACGGCGAAACGCTTTGACTCGGTGAGTTTCGCGGCATTCCGACTTCGATGCCCCGGTTGCCGAAATTCAGTTGCCTTTGAATTTCGGGTGATCCCTCTTGAGCATGTATGCTTCTGCTACTTGTTCTACATCACACTTCCTTCCGCAAACGGCGAAACGCTTTGACTCGGTGAGTTTCGCGGCATTCCGACTTCGATGCCCCGGTTGCCGAAATTCAGTTGCCTTTGAATTTCGGGTGATCCCTCTTGAGCATGTATGCTTCTGCTACTTGTTCTACATCACACTTCCTTCCGCAAACGGCGAAACGCTTTGACTCGGTGAGTTTCGCGGCATTCCGACTTCGATGCCCCGGTTGCCGAAATTCAGTTGCCTTTGAATTTCGGGTGATCCCTCTTGAGCATGTATGCTTCTGCTACTTGTTCTACATCACACTTCCTTCCGCAAACGGCGAAACGCTTTGACTCGGTGAGTTTCGCGGCATTCCGACTTCGATGCCCCGGTTGCCGAAATTCAGTTGCCTTTGAATTTCGGGTGATCCCTCTTGAGCATGTATGCTTCTGCTACTTGTTCTACATCACACTTCCTTCCGCAAACGGCGAAACGCTTTGACTCGGTGAGTTTCGCGGCATTCCGACTTCGATGCCCCGGTTGCCGAAATTCAGTTGCCTTTGAATTTCGGGTGATCCCTCTTGAGCATGTATGCTTCTGCTACTTGTTCTACATCACACTTCCTTCCGCAAACGGCGAAACGCTTTGACTCGGTGAGTTTCGCGGCATTCCGACTTCGATGCCCCGGTTGCCGAAATTCAGTTGCCTTTGAATTTCGGGTGATCCCTCTTGAGCATGTATGCTTCTGCTACTTGTTCTACATCACACTTCCTTCCGCAAACGGCGAAACGCTTTGACTCGGTGAGTTTCGCGGCATTCCGACTTCGATGCCCCGGTTGCCGAAATTCAGTTGCCTTTGAATTTCGGGTGATCCCTCTTGAGCATGTATGCTTCTGCTACTTGTTCTACATCACACTTCCTTCCGCAAACGGCGAAACGCTTTGACTCGGTGAGTTTCGCGGCATTCCGACTTCGATGCCCCGGTTGCCGAAATTCAGTTGCCTTTGAATTTCGGGTGATCCCTCTTGAGCATGTATGCTTCTGCTACTTGTTCTACATCACACTTCCTTCCGCAAACGGCGAAACGCTTTGACTCGGTGAGTTTCGCGGCATTCCGACTTCGATGCCCCGGTTGCCGAAATTCAGTTGCCTTTGAATTTCGGGTGATCCCTCTTGAGCATGTATGCTTCTGCTACTTGTTCTACATCACACTTCCTTCCGCAAACGGCGAAACGCTTTGACTCGGTGAGTTTCGCGGCATTCCGACTTCGATGCCCCGGTTGCCGAAATTCAGTTGCCTTTGAATTTCGGGTGATCCCTCTTGAGCATGTATGCTTCTGCTACTTGTTCTACATCACACTTCCTTCCGCAAACGGCGAAACGCTTTGACTCGGTGAGTTTCGCGGCATTCCGACTTCGATGCCCCGGTTGCCGAAATTCAGTTGCCTTTGAATTTCGGGTGATCCCTCTTGAGCATGTATGCTTCTGCTACTTGTTCTACATCACACTTCCTTCCGCAAACGGCGAAACGCTTTGACTCGGTGAGTTTCGCGGCATTCCGACTTCGATGCCCCGGTTGCCGAAATTCAGTTGCCTTTGAATTTCGGGTGATCCCTCTTGAGCATGTATGCTTCTGCTACTTGTTCTACATCACACTTCCTTCCGCAAACGGCGAAACGCTTTGACTCGGTGAGTTTCGCGGCATTCCGACTTCGATGCCCCGGTTGCCGAAATTCAGTTGCCTTTGAATTTCGGGTGATCCCTCTTGAGCATGTATGCTTCTGCTACTTGTTCTACATCACACTTCCTTCCGCAAACGGCGAAACGCTTTGACTCGGTGAGTTTCGCGGCATTCCGACTTCGATGCCCCGGTTGCCGAAATTCAGTTGCCTTTGAATTTCGGGTGATCCCTCTTGAGCATGTATGCTTCTGCTACTTGTTCTACATCACACTTCCTTCCGCAAACGGCGAAACGCTTTGACTCGGTGAGTTTCGCGGCATTCCGACTTCGATGCCCCGGTTGCCGAAATTCAGTTGCCTTTGAATTTCGGGTGATCCCTCTTGAGCATGTATGCTTCTGCTACTTGTTCTACATCACACTTCCTTCCGCAAACGGCGAAACGCTTTGACTCGGTGAGTTTCGCGGCATTCCGACTTCGATGCCCCGGTTGCCGAAATTCAGTTGCCTTTGAATTTCGGGTGATCCCTCTTGAGCATGTATGCTTCTGCTACTTGTTCTACATCACACTTCCTTCCGCAAACGGCGAAACGCTTTGACTCGGTGAGTTTCGCGGCATTCCGACTTCGATGCCCCGGTTGCCGAAATTCAGTTGCCTTTGAATTTCGGGTGATCCCTCTTGAGCATGTATGCTTCTGCTACTTGTTCTACATCACACTTCCTTCCGCAAACGGCGAAACGCTTTGACTCGGTGAGTTTCGCGGCATTCCGACTTCGATGCCCCGGTTGCCGAAATTCAGTTGCCTTTGAATTTCGGGTGATCCCTCTTGAGCATGTATGCTTCTGCTACTTGTTCTACATCACACTTCCTTCCGCAAACGGCGAAACGCTTTGACTCGGTGAGTTTCGCGGCATTCCGACTTCGATGCCCCGGTTGCCGAAATTCAGTTGCCTTTGAATTTCGGGTGATCCCTCTTGAGCATGTATGCTTCTGCTACTTGTTCTACATCACACTTCCTTCCGCAAACGGCGAAACGCTTTGACTCGGTGAGTTTCGCGGCATTCCGACTTCGATGCCCCGGTTGCCGAAATTCAGTTGCCTTTGAATTTCGGGTGATCCCTCTTGAGCATGTATGCTTCTGCTACTTGTTCTACATCACACTTCCTTCCGCAAACGGCGAAACGCTTTGACTCGGTGAGTTTCGCGGCATTCCGACTTCGATGCCCCGGTTGCCGAAATTCAGTTGCCTTTGAATTTCGGGTGATCCCTCTTGAGCATGTATGCTTCTGCTACTTGTTCTACATCACACTTCCTTCCGCAAACGGCGAAACGCTTTGACTCGGTGAGTTTCGCGGCATTCCGACTTCGATGCCCCGGTTGCCGAAATTCAGTTGCCTTTGAATTTCGGGTGATCCCTCTTGAGCATGTATGCTTCTGCTACTTGTTCTACATCACACTTCCTTCCGCAAACGGCGAAACGCTTTGACTCGGTGAGTTTCGCGGCATTCCGACTTCGATGCCCCGGTTGCCGAAATTCAGTTGCCTTTGAATTTCGGGTGATCCCTCTTGAGCATGTATGCTTCTGCTACTTGTTCTACATCACACTTCTTCCGCAAACGGCGAAACGCTTTGACTCGGTGAGTTTCGCGGCATTCCGACTTCGATGCCCCGGTTGCCGAAATTCAGTTGCCTTTGAATTTCGGGTGATCCCTCTTGAGCATGTATGCTTCTGCTACTTGTTCTACATCACACTTCCTTCCGCAAACGGCGAAACGCTTTGACTCGGTGAGTTTCGCGGCATTCCGACTTCGATGCCCCGGTTGCCGAAATTCAGTTGCCTTTGAATTTCGGGTGATCCCTCTTGAGCATGTATGCTTCTGCTACTTGTTCTACATCACACTTCCTTCCGCAAACGGCGAAACGCTTTGACTCGGTGAGTTTCGCGGCATTCCGACTTCGATGCCCCGGTTGCCGAAATTCAGTTGCCTTTGAATTTCGGGTGATCCCTCTTGAGCATGTATGCTTCTGCTACTTGTTCTACATCACACTTCCTTCCGCAAACGGCGAAACGCTTTGACTCGGTGAGTTTCGCGGCATTCCGACTTCGATGCCCCGGTTGCCGAAATTCAGTTGCCTTTGAATTTCGGGTGATCCCTCTTGAGCATGTATGCTTCTGCTACTTGTTCTACATCACACTTCCTTCCGCAAACGGCGAAACGCTTTGACTCGGTGAGTTTCGCGGCATTCCGACTTCGATGCCCCGGTTGCCGAAATTCAGTTGCCTTTGAATTTCGGGTGATCCCTCTTGAGCATGTATGCTTCTGCTACTTGTTCTACATCACACTTCCTTCCGCAAACGGCGAAACGCTTTGACTCGGTGAGTTTCGCGGCATTCCGACTTCGATGCCCCGGTTGCCGAAATTCAGTTGCCTTTGAATTTCGGGTGATCCCTCTTGAGCATGTATGCTTCTGCTACTTGTTCTACATCACACTTCTTCCGCAAACGGCGAAACGCTTTGACTCGGTGAGTTTCGCGGCATTCCGACTTCGATGCCCCGGTTGCCGAAATTCAGTTGCCTTTGAATTTCGGGTGATCCCTCTTGAGCATGTATGCTTCTGCTACTTGTTCTACATCACACTTCTTCCGCAAACGGCGAAACGCTTTGACTCGGTGAGTTTCGCGGCATTCCGACTTCGATGCCCCGGTTGCCGAAATTCAGTTGCCTTTGAATTTCGGGTGATCCCTCTTGAGCATGTATGCTTCTGCTACTTGTTCTACATCACACTTCCTTCCGCAAACGGCGAAACGCTTTGACTCGGTGAGTTTCGCGGCATTCCGACTTCGATGCCCCGGTTGCCGAAATTCAGTTGCCTTTGAATTTCGGGTGATCCCTCTTGAGCATGTATGCTTCTGCTACTTGTTCTACATCACACTTCCTTCCGCAAACGGCGAAACGCTTTGACTCGGTGAGTTTCGCGGCATTCCGACTTCGATGCCCCGGTTGCCGAAATTCAGTTGCCTTTGAATTTCGGGTGATCCCTCTTGAGCATGTATGCTTCTGCTACTTGTTCTACATCACACTTCCTTCCGCAAACGGCGAAACGCTTTGACTCGGTGAGTTTCGCGGCATTCCGACTTCGATGCCCCGGTTGCCGAAATTCAGTTGCCTTTGAATTTCGGGTGATCCCTCTTGAGCATGTATGCTTCTGCTACTTGTTCTACATCACACTTCCTTCCGCAAACGGCGAAACGCTTTGACTCGGTGAGTTTCGCGGCATTCCGACTTCGATGCCCCGGTTGCCGAAATTCAGTTGCCTTTGAATTTCGGGTGATCCCTCTTGAGCATGTATGCTTCTGCTACTTGTTCTACATCACACTTCCTTCCGCAAACGGCGAAACGCTTTGACTCGGTGAGTTTCGCGGCATTCCGACTTCGATGCCCCGGTTGCCGAAATTCAGTTGCCTTTGAATTTCGGGTGATCCCTCTTGAGCATGTATGCTTCTGCTACTTGTTCTACATCACACTTCTTCCGCAAACGGCGAAACGCTTTGACTCGGTGAGTTTCGCGGCATTCCGACTTCGATGCCCCGGTTGCCGAAATTCAGTTGCCTTTGAATTTCGGGTGATCCCTCTTGAGCATGTATGCTTCTGCTACTTGTTCTACATCACACTTCCTTCCGCAAACGGCGAAACGCTTTGACTCGGTGAGTTTCGCGGCATTCCGACTTCGATGCCCCGGTTGCCGAAATTCAGTTGCCTTTGAATTTCGGGTGATCCCTCTTGAGCATGTATGCTTCTGCTACTTGTTCTACATCACACTTCCTTCCGCAAACGGCGAAACGCTTTGACTCGGTGAGTTTCGCGGCATTCCGACTTCGATGCCCCGGTTGCCGAAATTCAGTTGCCTTTGAATTTCGGGTGATCCCTCTTGAGCATGTATGCTTCTGCTACTTGTTCTACATCACACTTCCTTCCGCAAACGGCGAAACGCTTTGACTCGGTGAGTTTCGCGGCATTCCGACTTCGATGCCCCGGTTGCCGAAATTCAGTTGCCTTTGAATTTCGGGTGATCCCTCTTGAGCATGTATGCTTCTGCTACTTGTTCTACATCACACTTCCTTCCGCAAACGGCGAAACGCTTTGACTCGGTGAGTTTCGCGGCATTCCGACTTCGATGCCCCGGTTGCCGAAATTCAGTTGCCTTTGAATTTCGGGTGATCCCTCTTGAGCATGTATGCTTCTGCTACTTGTTCTACATCACACTTCCTTCCGCAAACGGCGAAACGCTTTGACTCGGTGAGTTTCGCGGCATTCCGACTTCGATGCCCCGGTTGCCGAAATTCAGTTGCCTTTGAATTTCGGGTGATCCCTCTTGAGCATGTATGCTTCTGCTACTTGTTCTACATCACACTTCCTTCCGCAAACGGCGAAACGCTTTGACTCGGTGAGTTTCGCGGCATTCCGACTTCGATGCCCCGGTTGCCGAAATTCAGTTGCCTTTGAATTTCGGGTGATCCCTCTTGAGCATGTATGCTTCTGCTACTTGTTCTACATCACACTTCCTTCCGCAAACGGCGAAACGCTTTGACTCGGTGAGTTTCGCGGCATTCCGACTTCGATGCCCCGGTTGCCGAAATTCAGTTGCCTTTGAATTTCGGGTGATCCCTCTTGAGCATGTATGCTTCTGCTACTTGTTCTACATCACACTTCCTTCCGCAAACGGCGAAACGCTTTGACTCGGTGAGTTTCGCGGCATTCCGACTTCGATGCCCCGGTTGCCGAAATTCAGTTGCCTTTGAATTTCGGGTGATCCCTCTTGAGCATGTATGCTTCTGCTACTTGTTCTACATCACACTTCCTTCCGCAAACGGCGAAACGCTTTGACTCGGTGAGTTTCGCGGCATTCCGACTTCGATGCCCCGGTTGCCGAAATTCAGTTGCCTTTGAATTTCGGGTGATCCCTCTTGAGCATGTATGCTTCTGCTACTTGTTCTACATCACACTTCCTTCCGCAAACGGCGAAACGCTTTGACTCGGTGAGTTTCGCGGCATTCCGACTTCGATGCCCCGGTTGCCGAAATTCAGTTGCCTTTGAATTTCGGGTGATCCCTCTTGAGCATGTATGCTTCTGCTACTTGTTCTACATCACACTTCCTTCCGCAAACGGCGAAACGCTTTGACTCGGTGAGTTTCGCGGCATTCCGACTTCGATGCCCCGGTTGCCGAAATTCAGTTGCCTTTGAATTTCGGGTGATCCCTCTTGAGCATGTATGCTTCTGCTACTTGTTCTACATCACACTTCCTTCCGCAAACGGCGAAACGCTTTGACTCGGTGAGTTTCGCGGCATTCCGACTTCGATGCCCCGGTTGCCGAAATTCAGTTGCCTTTGAATTTCGGGTGATCCCTCTTGAGCATGTATGCTTCTGCTACTTGTTCTACATCACACTTCCTTCCGCAAACGGCGAAACGCTTTGACTCGGTGAGTTTCGCGGCATTCCGACTTCGATGCCCCGGTTGCCGAAATTCAGTTGCCTTTGAATTTCGGGTGATCCCTCTTGAGCATGTATGCTTCTGCTACTTGTTCTACATCACACTTCCTTCCGCAAACGGCGAAACGCTTTGACTCGGTGAGTTTCGCGGCATTCCGACTTCGATGCCCCGGTTGCCGAAATTCAGTTGCCTTTGAATTTCGGGTGATCCCTCTTGAGCATGTATGCTTCTGCTACTTGTTCTACATCACACTTCCTTCCGCAAACGGCGAAACGCTTTGACTCGGTGAGTTTCGCGGCATTCCGACTTCGATGCCCCGGTTGCCGAAATTCAGTTGCCTTTGAATTTCGGGTGATCCCTCTTGAGCATGTATGCTTCTGCTACTTGTTCTACATCACACTTCCTTCCGCAAACGGCGAAACGCTTTGACTCGGTGAGTTTCGCGGCATTCCGACTTCGATGCCCCGGTTGCCGAAATTCAGTTGCCTTTGAATTTCGGGTGATCCCTCTTGAGCATGTATGCTTCTGCTACTTGTTCTACATCACACTTCCTTCCGCAAACGGCGAAACGCTTTGACTCGGTGAGTTTCGCGGCATTCCGACTTCGATGCCCCGGTTGCCGAAATTCAGTTGCCTTTGAATTTCGGGTGATCCCTCTTGAGCATGTATGCTTCTGCTACTTGTTCTACATCACACTTCCTTCCGCAAACGGCGAAACGCTTTGACTCGGTGAGTTTCGCGGCATTCCGACTTCGATGCCCCGGTTGCCGAAATTCAGTTGCCTTTGAATTTCGGGTGATCCCTCTTGAGCATGTATGCTTCTGCTACTTGTTCTACATCACACTTCCTTCCGCAAACGGCGAAACGCTTTGACTCGGTGAGTTTCGCGGCATTCCGACTTCGATGCCCCGGTTGCCGAAATTCAGTTGCCTTTGAATTTCGGGTGATCCCTCTTGAGCATGTATGCTTCTGCTACTTGTTCTACATCACACTTCCTTCCGCAAACGGCGAAACGCTTTGACTCGGTGAGTTTCGCGGCATTCCGACTTCGATGCCCCGGTTGCCGAAATTCAGTTGCCTTTGAATTTCGGGTGATCCCTCTTGAGCATGTATGCTTCTGCTACTTGTTCTACATCACACTTCCTTCCGCAAACGGCGAAACGCTTTGACTCGGTGAGTTTCGCGGCATTCCGACTTCGATGCCCCGGTTGCCGAAATTCAGTTGCCTTTGAATTTCGGGTGATCCCTCTTGAGCATGTATGCTTCTGCTACTTGTTCTACATCACACTTCCTTCCGCAAACGGCGAAACGCTTTGACTCGGTGAGTTTCGCGGCATTCCGACTTCGATGCCCCGGTTGCCGAAATTCAGTTGCCTTTGAATTTCGGGTGATCCCTCTTGAGCATGTATGCTTCTGCTACTTGTTCTACATCACACTTCCTTCCGCAAACGGCGAAACGCTTTGACTCGGTGAGTTTCGCGGCATTCCGACTTCGATGCCCCGGTTGCCGAAATTCAGTTGCCTTTGAATTTCGGGTGATCCCTCTTGAGCATGTATGCTTCTGCTACTTGTTCTACATCACACTTCCTTCCGCAAACGGCGAAACGCTTTGACTCGGTGAGTTTCGCGGCATTCCGACTTCGATGCCCCGGTTGCCGAAATTCAGTTGCCTTTGAATTTCGGGTGATCCCTCTTGAGCATGTATGCTTCTGCTACTTGTTCTACATCACACTTCCTTCCGCAAACGGCGAAACGCTTTGACTCGGTGAGTTTCGCGGCATTCCGACTTCGATGCCCCGGTTGCCGAAATTCAGTTGCCTTTGAATTTCGGGTGATCCCTCTTGAGCATGTATGCTTCTGCTACTTGTTCTACATCACACTTCCTTCCGCAAACGGCGAAACGCTTTGACTCGGTGAGTTTCGCGGCATTCCGACTTCGATGCCCCGGTTGCCGAAATTCAGTTGCCTTTGAATTTCGGGTGATCCCTCTTGAGCATGTATGCTTCTGCTACTTGTTCTACATCACACTTCCTTCCGCAAACGGCGAAACGCTTTGACTCGGTGAGTTTCGCGGCATTCCGACTTCGATGCCCCGGTTGCCGAAATTCAGTTGCCTTTGAATTTCGGGTGATCCCTCTTGAGCATGTATGCTTCTGCTACTTGTTCTACATCACACTTCCTTCCGCAAACGGCGAAACGCTTTGACTCGGTGAGTTTCGCGGCATTCCGACTTCGATGCCCCGGTTGCCGAAATTCAGTTGCCTTTGAATTTCGGGTGATCCCTCTTGAGCATGTATGCTTCTGCTACTTGTTCTACATCACACTTCCTTCCGCAAACGGCGAAACGCTTTGACTCGGTGAGTTTCGCGGCATTCCGACTTCGATGCCCCGGTTGCCGAAATTCAGTTGCCTTTGAATTTCGGGTGATCCCTCTTGAGCATGTATGCTTCTGCTACTTGTTCTACATCACACTTCCTTCCGCAAACGGCGAAACGCTTTGACTCGGTGAGTTTCGCGGCATTCCGACTTCGATGCCCCGGTTGCCGAAATTCAGTTGCCTTTGAATTTCGGGTGATCCCTCTTGAGCATGTATGCTTCTGCTACTTGTTCTACATCACACTTTCTTCCGCAAACGGCGAAACGCTTTGACTCGGTGAGTTTCGCGGCATTCCGACTTCGATGCCCCGGTTGCCGAAATTCAGTTGCCTTTGAATTTCGGGTGATCCCTCTTGAGCATGTATGCTTCTGCTACTTGTTCTACATCACACTTCCTTCCGCAAACGGCGAAACGCTTTGACTCGGTGAGTTTCGCGGCATTCCGACTTCGATGCCCCGGTTGCCGAAATTCAGTTGCCTTTGAATTTCGGGTGATCCCTCTTGAGCATGTATGCTTCTGCTACTTGTTCTACATCACACTTCCTTCCGCAAACGGCGAAACGCTTTGACTCGGTGAGTTTCGCGGCATTCCGACTTCGATGCCCCGGTTGCCGAAATTCAGTTGCCTTTGAATTTCGGGTGATCCCTCTTGAGCATGTATGCTTCTGCTACTTGTTCTACATCACACTTCCTTCCGCAAACGGCGAAACGCTTTGACTCGGTGAGTTTCGCGGCATTCCGACTTCGATGCCCCGGTTGCCGAAATTCAGTTGCCTTTGAATTTCGGGTGATCCCTCTTGAGCATGTATGCTTCTGCTACTTGTTCTACATCACACTTCCTTCCGCAAACGGCGAAACGCTTTGACTCGGTGAGTTTCGCGGCATTCCGACTTCGATGCCCCGGTTGCCGAAATTCAGTTGCCTTTGAATTTCGGGTGATCCCTCTTGAGCATGTATGCTTCTGCTACTTGTTCTACATCACACTTCCTTCCGCAAACGGCGAAACGCTTTGACTCGGTGAGTTTCGCGGCATTCCGACTTCGATGCCCCGGTTGCCGAAATTCAGTTGCCTTTGAATTTCGGGTGATCCCTCTTGAGCATGTATGCTTCTGCTACTTGTTCTACATCACACTTCCTTCCGCAAACGGCGAAACGCTTTGACTCGGTGAGTTTCGCGGCATTCCGACTTCGATGCCCCGGTTGCCGAAATTCAGTTGCCTTTGAATTTCGGGTGATCCCTCTTGAGCATGTATGCTTCTGCTACTTGTTCTACATCACACTTCCTTCCGCAAACGGCGAAACGCTTTGACTCGGTGAGTTTCGCGGCATTCCGACTTCGATGCCCCGGTTGCCGAAATTCAGTTGCCTTTGAATTTCGGGTGATCCCTCTTGAGCATGTATGCTTCTGCTACTTGTTCTACATCACACTTCCTTCCGCAAACGGCGAAACGCTTTGACTCGGTGAGTTTCGCGGCATTCCGACTTCGATGCCCCGGTTGCCGAAATTCAGTTGCCTTTGAATTTCGGGTGATCCCTCTTGAGCATGTATGCTTCTGCTACTTGTTCTACATCACACTTCCTTCCGCAAACGGCGAAACGCTTTGACTCGGTGAGTTTCGCGGCATTCCGACTTCGATGCCCCGGTTGCCGAAATTCAGTTGCCTTTGAATTTCGGGTGATCCCTCTTGAGCATGTATGCTTCTGCTACTTGTTCTACATCACACTTCCTTCCGCAAACGGCGAAACGCTTTGACTCGGTGAGTTTCGCGGCATTCCGACTTCGATGCCCCGGTTGCCGAAATTCAGTTGCCTTTGAATTTCGGGTGATCCCTCTTGAGCATGTATGCTTCTGCTACTTGTTCTACATCACACTTCCTTCCGCAAACGGCGAAACGCTTTGACTCGGTGAGTTTCGCGGCATTCCGACTTCGATGCCCCGGTTGCCGAAATTCAGTTGCCTTTGAATTTCGGGTGATCCCTCTTGAGCATGTATGCTTCTGCTACTTGTTCTACATCACACTTCCTTCCGCAAACGGCGAAACGCTTTGACTCGGTGAGTTTCGCGGCATTCCGACTTCGATGCCCCGGTTGCCGAAATTCAGTTGCCTTTGAATTTCGGGTGATCCCTCTTGAGCATGTATGCTTCTGCTACTTGTTCTACATCACACTTCCTTCCGCAAACGGCGAAACGCTTTGACTCGGTGAGTTTCGCGGCATTCCGACTTCGATGCCCCGGTTGCCGAAATTCAGTTGCCTTTGAATTTCGGGTGATCCCTCTTGAGCATGTATGCTTCTGCTACTTGTTCTACATCACACTTCCTTCCGCAAACGGCGAAACGCTTTGACTCGGTGAGTTTCGCGGCATTCCGACTTCGATGCCCCGGTTGCCGAAATTCAGTTGCCTTTGAATTTCGGGTGATCCCTCTTGAGCATGTATGCTTCTGCTACTTGTTCTACATCACACTTCCTTCCGCAAACGGCGAAACGCTTTGACTCGGTGAGTTTCGCGGCATTCCGACTTCGATGCCCCGGTTGCCGAAATTCAGTTGCCTTTGAATTTCGGGTGATCCCTCTTGAGCATGTATGCTTCTGCTACTTGTTCTACATCACACTTCCTTCCGCAAACGGCGAAACGCTTTGACTCGGTGAGTTTCGCGGCATTCCGACTTCGATGCCCCGGTTGCCGAAATTCAGTTGCCTTTGAATTTCGGGTGATCCCTCTTGAGCATGTATGCTTCTGCTACTTGTTCTACATCACACTTCCTTCCGCAAACGGCGAAACGCTTTGACTCGGTGAGTTTCGCGGCATTCCGACTTCGATGCCCCGGTTGCCGAAATTCAGTTGCCTTTGAATTTCGGGTGATCCCTCTTGAGCATGTATGCTTCTGCTACTTGTTCTACATCACACTTCCTTCCGCAAACGGCGAAACGCTTTGACTCGGTGAGTTTCGCGGCATTCCGACTTCGATGCCCCGGTTGCCGAAATTCAGTTGCCTTTGAATTTCGGGTGATCCCTCTTGAGCATGTATGCTTCTGCTACTTGTTCTACATCACACTTCCTTCCGCAAACGGCGAAACGCTTTGACTCGGTGAGTTTCGCGGCATTCCGACTTCGATGCCCCGGTTGCCGAAATTCAGTTGCCTTTGAATTTCGGGTGATCCCTCTTGAGCATGTATGCTTCTGCTACTTGTTCTACATCACACTTCCTTCCGCAAACGGCGAAACGCTTTGACTCGGTGAGTTTCGCGGCATTCCGACTTCGATGCCCCGGTTGCCGAAATTCAGTTGCCTTTGAATTTCGGGTGATCCCTCTTGAGCATGTATGCTTCTGCTACTTGTTCTACATCACACTTCCTTCCGCAAACGGCGAAACGCTTTGACTCGGTGAGTTTCGCGGCATTCCGACTTCGATGCCCCGGTTGCCGAAATTCAGTTGCCTTTGAATTTCGGGTGATCCCTCTTGAGCATGTATGCTTCTGCTACTTGTTCTACATCACACTTCTTCCGCAAACGGCGAAACGCTTTGACTCGGTGAGTTTCGCGGCATTCCGACTTCGATGCCCCGGTTGCCGAAATTCAGTTGCCTTTGAATTTCGGGTGATCCCTCTTGAGCATGTATGCTTCTGCTACTTGTTCTACATCACACTTCCTTCCGCAAACGGCGAAACGCTTTGACTCGGTGAGTTTCGCGGCATTCCGACTTCGATGCCCCGGTTGCCGAAATTCAGTTGCCTTTGAATTTCGGGTGATCCCTCTTGAGCATGTATGCTTCTGCTACTTGTTCTACATCACACTTCCTTCCGCAAACGGCGAAACGCTTTGACTCGGTGAGTTTCGCGGCATTCCGACTTCGATGCCCCGGTTGCCGAAATTCAGTTGCCTTTGAATTTCGGGTGATCCCTCTTGAGCATGTATGCTTCTGCTACTTGTTCTACATCACACTTCCTTCCGCAAACGGCGAAACGCTTTGACTCGGTGAGTTTCGCGGCATTCCGACTTCGATGCCCCGGTTGCCGAAATTCAGTTGCCTTTGAATTTCGGGTGATCCCTCTTGAGCATGTATGCTTCTGCTACTTGTTCTACATCACACTTCCTTCCGCAAACGGCGAAACGCTTTGACTCGGTGAGTTTCGCGGCATTCCGACTTCGATGCCCCGGTTGCCGAAATTCAGTTGCCTTTGAATTTCGGGTGATCCCTCTTGAGCATGTATGCTTCTGCTACTTGTTCTACATCACACTTCCTTCCGCAAACGGCGAAACGCTTTGACTCGGTGAGTTTCGCGGCATTCCGACTTCGATGCCCCGGTTGCCGAAATTCAGTTGCCTTTGAATTTCGGGTGATCCCTCTTGAGCATGTATGCTTCTGCTACTTGTTCTACATCACACTTCCTTCCGCAAACGGCGAAACGCTTTGACTCGGTGAGTTTCGCGGCATTCCGACTTCGATGCCCCGGTTGCCGAAATTCAGTTGCCTTTGAATTTCGGGTGATCCCTCTTGAGCATGTATGCTTCTGCTACTTGTTCTACATCACACTTCCTTCCGCAAACGGCGAAACGCTTTGACTCGGTGAGTTTCGCGGCATTCCGACTTCGATGCCCCGGTTGCCGAAATTCAGTTGCCTTTGAATTTCGGGTGATCCCTCTTGAGCATGTATGCTTCTGCTACTTGTTCTACATCACACTTCCTTCCGCAAACGGCGAAACGCTTTGACTCGGTGAGTTTCGCGGCATTCCGACTTCGATGCCCCGGTTGCCGAAATTCAGTTGCCTTTGAATTTCGGGTGATCCCTCTTGAGCATGTATGCTTCTGCTACTTGTTCTACATCACACTTCCTTCCGCAAACGGCGAAACGCTTTGACTCGGTGAGTTTCGCGGCATTCCGACTTCGATGCCCCGGTTGCCGAAATTCAGTTGCCTTTGAATTTCGGGTGATCCCTCTTGAGCATGTATGCTTCTGCTACTTGTTCTACATCACACTTCCTTCCGCAAACGGCGAAACGCTTTGACTCGGTGAGTTTCGCGGCATTCCGACTTCGATGCCCCGGTTGCCGAAATTCAGTTGCCTTTGAATTTCGGGTGATCCCTCTTGAGCATGTATGCTTCTGCTACTTGTTCTACATCACACTTCCTTCCGCAAACGGCGAAACGCTTTGACTCGGTGAGTTTCGCGGCATTCCGACTTCGATGCCCCGGTTGCCGAAATTCAGTTGCCTTTGAATTTCGGGTGATCCCTCTTGAGCATGTATGCTTCTGCTACTTGTTCTACATCACACTTCCTTCCGCAAACGGCGAAACGCTTTGACTCGGTGAGTTTCGCGGCATTCCGACTTCGATGCCCCGGTTGCCGAAATTCAGTTGCCTTTGAATTTCGGGTGATCCCTCTTGAGCATGTATGCTTCTGCTACTTGTTCTACATCACACTTCCTTCCGCAAACGGCGAAACGCTTTGACTCGGTGAGTTTCGCGGCATTCCGACTTCGATGCCCCGGTTGCCGAAATTCAGTTGCCTTTGAATTTCGGGTGATCCCTCTTGAGCATGTATGCTTCTGCTACTTGTTCTACATCACACTTCCTTCCGCAAACGGCGAAACGCTTTGACTCGGTGAGTTTCGCGGCATTCCGACTTCGATGCCCCGGTTGCCGAAATTCAGTTGCCTTTGAATTTCGGGTGATCCCTCTTGAGCATGTATGCTTCTGCTACTTGTTCTACATCACACTTCTTCCGCAAACGGCGAAACGCTTTGACTCGGTGAGTTTCGCGGCATTCCGACTTCGATGCCCCGGTTGCCGAAATTCAGTTGCCTTTGAATTTCGGGTGATCCCTCTTGAGCATGTATGCTTCTGCTACTTGTTCTACATCACACTTCCTTCCGCAAACGGCGAAACGCTTTGACTCGGTGAGTTTCGCGGCATTCCGACTTCGATGCCCCGGTTGCCGAAATTCAGTTGCCTTTGAATTTCGGGTGATCCCTCTTGAGCATGTATGCTTCTGCTACTTGTTCTACATCACACTTCCTTCCGCAAACGGCGAAACGCTTTGACTCGGTGAGTTTCGCGGCATTCCGACTTCGATGCCCCGGTTGCCGAAATTCAGTTGCCTTTGAATTTCGGGTGATCCCTCTTGAGCATGTATGCTTCTGCTACTTGTTCTACATCACACTTCCTTCCGCAAACGGCGAAACGCTTTGACTCGGTGAGTTTCGCGGCATTCCGACTTCGATGCCCCGGTTGCCGAAATTCAGTTGCCTTTGAATTTCGGGTGATCCCTCTTGAGCATGTATGCTTCTGCTACTTGTTCTACATCACACTTCCTTCCGCAAACGGCGAAACGCTTTGACTCGGTGAGTTTCGCGGCATTCCGACTTCGATGCCCCGGTTGCCGAAATTCAGTTGCCTTTGAATTTCGGGTGATCCCTCTTGAGCATGTATGCTTCTGCTACTTGTTCTACATCACACTTCCTTCCGCAAACGGCGAAACGCTTTGACTCGGTGAGTTTCGCGGCATTCCGACTTCGATGCCCCGGTTGCCGAAATTCAGTTGCCTTTGAATTTCGGGTGATCCCTCTTGAGCATGTATGCTTCTGCTACTTGTTCTACATCACACTTCCTTCCGCAAACGGCGAAACGCTTTGACTCGGTGAGTTTCGCGGCATTCCGACTTCGATGCCCCGGTTGCCGAAATTCAGTTGCCTTTGAATTTCGGGTGATCCCTCTTGAGCATGTATGCTTCTGCTACTTGTTCTACATCACACTTCCTTCCGCAAACGGCGAAACGCTTTGACTCGGTGAGTTTCGCGGCATTCCGACTTCGATGCCCCGGTTGCCGAAATTCAGTTGCCTTTGAATTTCGGGTGATCCCTCTTGAGCATGTATGCTTCTGCTACTTGTTCTACATCACACTTCCTTCCGCAAACGGCGAAACGCTTTGACTCGGTGAGTTTCGCGGCATTCCGACTTCGATGCCCCGGTTGCCGAAATTCAGTTGCCTTTGAATTTCGGGTGATCCCTCTTGAGCATGTATGCTTCTGCTACTTGTTCTACATCACACTTCCTTCCGCAAACGGCGAAACGCTTTGACTCGGTGAGTTTCGCGGCATTCCGACTTCGATGCCCCGGTTGCCGAAATTCAGTTGCCTTTGAATTTCGGGTGATCCCTCTTGAGCATGTATGCTTCTGCTACTTGTTCTACATCACACTTCCTTCCGCAAACGGCGAAACGCTTTGACTCGGTGAGTTTCGCGGCATTCCGACTTCGATGCCCCGGTTGCCGAAATTCAGTTGCCTTTGAATTTCGGGTGATCCCTCTTGAGCATGTATGCTTCTGCTACTTGTTCTACATCACACTTCCTTCCGCAAACGGCGAAACGCTTTGACTCGGTGAGTTTCGCGGCATTCCGACTTCGATGCCCCGGTTGCCGAAATTCAGTTGCCTTTGAATTTCGGGTGATCCCTCTTGAGCATGTATGCTTCTGCTACTTGTTCTACATCACACTTCCTTCCGCAAACGGCGAAACGCTTTGACTCGGTGAGTTTCGCGGCATTCCGACTTCGATGCCCCGGTTGCCGAAATTCAGTTGCCTTTGAATTTCGGGTGATCCCTCTTGAGCATGTATGCTTCTGCTACTTGTTCTACATCACACTTCCTTCCGCAAACGGCGAAACGCTTTGACTCGGTGAGTTTCGCGGCATTCCGACTTCGATGCCCCGGTTGCCGAAATTCAGTTGCCTTTGAATTTCGGGTGATCCCTCTTGAGCATGTATGCTTCTGCTACTTGTTCTACATCACACTTCCTTCCGCAAACGGCGAAACGCTTTGACTCGGTGAGTTTCGCGGCATTCCGACTTCGATGCCCCGGTTGCCGAAATTCAGTTGCCTTTGAATTTCGGGTGATCCCTCTTGAGCATGTATGCTTCTGCTACTTGTTCTACATCACACTTCCTTCCGCAAACGGCGAAACGCTTTGACTCGGTGAGTTTCGCGGCATTCCGACTTCGATGCCCCGGTTGCCGAAATTCAGTTGCCTTTGAATTTCGGGTGATCCCTCTTGAGCATGTATGCTTCTGCTACTTGTTCTACATCACACTTCCTTCCGCAAACGGCGAAACGCTTTGACTCGGTGAGTTTCGCGGCATTCCGACTTCGATGCCCCGGTTGCCGAAATTCAGTTGCCTTTGAATTTCGGGTGATCCCTCTTGAGCATGTATGCTTCTGCTACTTGTTCTACATCACACTTCCTTCCGCAAACGGCGAAACGCTTTGACTCGGTGAGTTTCGCGGCATTCCGACTTCGATGCCCCGGTTGCCGAAATTCAGTTGCCTTTGAATTTCGGGTGATCCCTCTTGAGCATGTATGCTTCTGCTACTTGTTCTACATCACACTTCCTTCCGCAAACGGCGAAACGCTTTGACTCGGTGAGTTTCGCGGCATTCCGACTTCGATGCCCCGGTTGCCGAAATTCAGTTGCCTTTGAATTTCGGGTGATCCCTCTTGAGCATGTATGCTTCTGCTACTTGTTCTACATCACACTTCTTCCGCAAACGGCGAAACGCTTTGACTCGGTGAGTTTCGCGGCATTCCGACTTCGATGCCCCGGTTGCCGAAATTCAGTTGCCTTTGAATTTCGGGTGATCCCTCTTGAGCATGTATGCTTCTGCTACTTGTTCTACATCACACTTCCTTCCGCAAACGGCGAAACGCTTTGACTCGGTGAGTTTCGCGGCATTCCGACTTCGATGCCCCGGTTGCCGAAATTCAGTTGCCTTTGAATTTCGGGTGATCCCTCTTGAGCATGTATGCTTCTGCTACTTGTTCTACATCACACTTCCTTCCGCAAACGGCGAAACGCTTTGACTCGGTGAGTTTCGCGGCATTCCGACTTCGATGCCCCGGTTGCCGAAATTCAGTTGCCTTTGAATTTCGGGTGATCCCTCTTGAGCATGTATGCTTCTGCTACTTGTTCTACATCACACTTCCTTCCGCAAACGGCGAAACGCTTTGACTCGGTGAGTTTCGCGGCATTCCGACTTCGATGCCCCGGTTGCCGAAATTCAGTTGCCTTTGAATTTCGGGTGATCCCTCTTGAGCATGTATGCTTCTGCTACTTGTTCTACATCACACTTCCTTCCGCAAACGGCGAAACGCTTTGACTCGGTGAGTTTCGCGGCATTCCGACTTCGATGCCCCGGTTGCCGAAATTCAGTTGCCTTTGAATTTCGGGTGATCCCTCTTGAGCATGTATGCTTCTGCTACTTGTTCTACATCACACTTCCTTCCGCAAACGGCGAAACGCTTTGACTCGGTGAGTTTCGCGGCATTCCGACTTCGATGCCCCGGTTGCCGAAATTCAGTTGCCTTTGAATTTCGGGTGATCCCTCTTGAGCATGTATGCTTCTGCTACTTGTTCTACATCACACTTCCTTCCGCAAACGGCGAAACGCTTTGACTCGGTGAGTTTCGCGGCATTCCGACTTCGATGCCCCGGTTGCCGAAATTCAGTTGCCTTTGAATTTCGGGTGATCCCTCTTGAGCATGTATGCTTCTGCTACTTGTTCTACATCACACTTCCTTCCGCAAACGGCGAAACGCTTTGACTCGGTGAGTTTCGCGGCATTCCGACTTCGATGCCCCGGTTGCCGAAATTCAGTTGCCTTTGAATTTCGGGTGATCCCTCTTGAGCATGTATGCTTCTGCTACTTGTTCTACATCACACTTCCTTCCGCAAACGGCGAAACGCTTTGACTCGGTGAGTTTCGCGGCATTCCGACTTCGATGCCCCGGTTGCCGAAATTCAGTTGCCTTTGAATTTCGGGTGATCCCTCTTGAGCATGTATGCTTCTGCTACTTGTTCTACATCACACTTCCTTCCGCAAACGGCGAAACGCTTTGACTCGGTGAGTTTCGCGGCATTCCGACTTCGATGCCCCGGTTGCCGAAATTCAGTTGCCTTTGAATTTCGGGTGATCCCTCTTGAGCATGTATGCTTCTGCTACTTGTTCTACATCACACTTCCTTCCGCAAACGGCGAAACGCTTTGACTCGGTGAGTTTCGCGGCATTCCGACTTCGATGCCCCGGTTGCCGAAATTCAGTTGCCTTTGAATTTCGGGTGATCCCTCTTGAGCATGTATGCTTCTGCTACTTGTTCTACATCACACTTCCTTCCGCAAACGGCGAAACGCTTTGACTCGGTGAGTTTCGCGGCATTCCGACTTCGATGCCCCGGTTGCCGAAATTCAGTTGCCTTTGAATTTCGGGTGATCCCTCTTGAGCATGTATGCTTCTGCTACTTGTTCTACATCACACTTCCTTCCGCAAACGGCGAAACGCTTTGACTCGGTGAGTTTCGCGGCATTCCGACTTCGATGCCCCGGTTGCCGAAATTCAGTTGCCTTTGAATTTCGGGTGATCCCTCTTGAGCATGTATGCTTCTGCTACTTGTTCTACATCACACTTCCTTCCGCAAACGGCGAAACGCTTTGACTCGGTGAGTTTCGCGGCATTCCGACTTCGATGCCCCGGTTGCCGAAATTCAGTTGCCTTTGAATTTCGGGTGATCCCTCTTGAGCATGTATGCTTCTGCTACTTGTTCTACATCACACTTCCTTCCGCAAACGGCGAAACGCTTTGACTCGGTGAGTTTCGCGGCATTCCGACTTCGATGCCCCGGTTGCCGAAATTCAGTTGCCTTTGAATTTCGGGTGATCCCTCTTGAGCATGTATGCTTCTGCTACTTGTTCTACATCACACTTCCTTCCGCAAACGGCGAAACGCTTTGACTCGGTGAGTTTCGCGGCATTCCGACTTCGATGCCCCGGTTGCCGAAATTCAGTTGCCTTTGAATTTCGGGTGATCCCTCTTGAGCATGTATGCTTCTGCTACTTGTTCTACATCACACTTCCTTCCGCAAACGGCGAAACGCTTTGACTCGGTGAGTTTCGCGGCATTCCGACTTCGATGCCCCGGTTGCCGAAATTCAGTTGCCTTTGAATTTCGGGTGATCCCTCTTGAGCATGTATGCTTCTGCTACTTGTTCTACATCACACTTCCTTCCGCAAACGGCGAAACGCTTTGACTCGGTGAGTTTCGCGGCATTCCGACTTCGATGCCCCGGTTGCCGAAATTCAGTTGCCTTTGAATTTCGGGTGATCCCTCTTGAGCATGTATGCTTCTGCTACTTGTTCTACATCACACTTCCTTCCGCAAACGGCGAAACGCTTTGACTCGGTGAGTTTCGCGGCATTCCGACTTCGATGCCCCGGTTGCCGAAATTCAGTTGCCTTTGAATTTCGGGTGATCCCTCTTGAGCATGTATGCTTCTGCTACTTGTTCTACATCACACTTCCTTCCGCAAACGGCGAAACGCTTTGACTCGGTGAGTTTCGCGGCATTCCGACTTCGATGCCCCGGTTGCCGAAATTCAGTTGCCTTTGAATTTCGGGTGATCCCTCTTGAGCATGTATGCTTCTGCTACTTGTTCTACATCACACTTCCTTCCGCAAACGGCGAAACGCTTTGACTCGGTGAGTTTCGCGGCATTCCGACTTCGATGCCCGGTTGCCGAAATTCAGTTGCCTTTGAATTTCGGGTGATCCCTCTTGAGCATGTATGCTTCTGCTACTTGTTCTACATCACACTTCCTTCCGCAAACGGCGAAACGCTTTGACTCGGTGAGTTTCGCGGCATTCCGACTTCGATGCCCCGGTTGCCGAAATTCAGTTGCCTTTGAATTTCGGGTGATCCCTCTTGAGCATGTATGCTTCTGCTACTTGTTCTACATCACACTTCCTTCCGCAAACGGCGAAACGCTTTGACTCGGTGAGTTTCGCGGCATTCCGACTTCGATGCCCCGGTTGCCGAAATTCAGTTGCCTTTGAATTTCGGGTGATCCCTCTTGAGCATGTATGCTTCTGCTACTTGTTCTACATCACACTTCCTTCCGCAAACGGCGAAACGCTTTGACTCGGTGAGTTTCGCGGCATTCCGACTTCGATGCCCCGGTTGCCGAAATTCAGTTGCCTTTGAATTTCGGGTGATCCCTCTTGAGCATGTATGCTTCTGCTACTTGTTCTACATCACACTTCCTTCCGCAAACGGCGAAACGCTTTGACTCGGTGAGTTTCGCGGCATTCCGACTTCGATGCCCCGGTTGCCGAAATTCAGTTGCCTTTGAATTTCGGGTGATCCCTCTTGAGCATGTATGCTTCTGCTACTTGTTCTACATCACACTTCCTTCCGCAAACGGCGAAACGCTTTGACTCGGTGAGTTTCGCGGCATTCCGACTTCGATGCCCCGGTTGCCGAAATTCAGTTGCCTTTGAATTTCGGGTGATCCCTCTTGAGCATGTATGCTTCTGCTACTTGTTCTACATCACACTTCCTTCCGCAAACGGCGAAACGCTTTGACTCGGTGAGTTTCGCGGCATTCCGACTTCGATGCCCCGGTTGCCGAAATTCAGTTGCCTTTGAATTTCGGGTGATCCCTCTTGAGCATGTATGCTTCTGCTACTTGTTCTACATCACACTTCCTTCCGCAAACGGCGAAACGCTTTGACTCGGTGAGTTTCGCGGCATTCCGACTTCGATGCCCCGGTTGCCGAAATTCAGTTGCCTTTGAATTTCGGGTGATCCCTCTTGAGCATGTATGCTTCTGCTACTTGTTCTACATCACACTTCCTTCCGCAAACGGCGAAACGCTTTGACTCGGTGAGTTTCGCGGCATTCCGACTTCGATGCCCCGGTTGCCGAAATTCAGTTGCCTTTGAATTTCGGGTGATCCCTCTTGAGCATGTATGCTTCTGCTACTTGTTCTACATCACACTTCCTTCCGCAAACGGCGAAACGCTTTGACTCGGTGAGTTTCGCGGCATTCCGACTTCGATGCCCCGGTTGCCGAAATTCAGTTGCCTTTGAATTTCGGGTGATCCCTCTTGAGCATGTATGCTTCTGCTACTTGTTCTACATCACACTTCCTTCCGCAAACGGCGAAACGCTTTGACTCGGTGAGTTTCGCGGCATTCCGACTTCGATGCCCCGGTTGCCGAAATTCAGTTGCCTTTGAATTTCGGGTGATCCCTCTTGAGCATGTATGCTTCTGCTACTTGTTCTACATCACACTTCCTTCCGCAAACGGCGAAACGCTTTGACTCGGTGAGTTTCGCGGCATTCCGACTTCGATGCCCCGGTTGCCGAAATTCAGTTGCCTTTGAATTTCGGGTGATCCCTCTTGAGCATGTATGCTTCTGCTACTTGTTCTACATCACACTTCCTTCCGCAAACGGCGAAACGCTTTGACTCGGTGAGTTTCGCGGCATTCCGACTTCGATGCCCCGGTTGCCGAAATTCAGTTGCCTTTGAATTTCGGGTGATCCCTCTTGAGCATGTATGCTTCTGCTACTTGTTCTACATCACACTTCTTCCGCAAACGGCGAAACGCTTTGACTCGGTGAGTTTCGCGGCATTCCGACTTCGATGCCCCGGTTGCCGAAATTCAGTTGCCTTTGAATTTCGGGTGATCCCTCTTGAGCATGTATGCTTCTGCTACTTGTTCTACATCACACTTCCTTCCGCAAACGGCGAAACGCTTTGACTCGGTGAGTTTCGCGGCATTCCGACTTCGATGCCCCGGTTGCCGAAATTCAGTTGCCTTTGAATTTCGGGTGATCCCTCTTGAGCATGTATGCTTCTGCTACTTGTTCTACATCACACTTCCTTCCGCAAACGGCGAAACGCTTTGACTCGGTGAGTTTCGCGGCATTCCGACTTCGATGCCCCGGTTGCCGAAATTCAGTTGCCTTTGAATTTCGGGTGATCCCTCTTGAGCATGTATGCTTCTGCTACTTGTTCTACATCACACTTCCTTCCGCAAACGGCGAAACGCTTTGACTCGGTGAGTTTCGCGGCATTCCGACTTCGATGCCCCGGTTGCCGAAATTCAGTTGCCTTTGAATTTCGGGTGATCCCTCTTGAGCATGTATGCTTCTGCTACTTGTTCTACATCACACTTCCTTCCGCAAACGGCGAAACGCTTTGACTCGGTGAGTTTCGCGGCATTCCGACTTCGATGCCCCGGTTGCCGAAATTCAGTTGCCTTTGAATTTCGGGTGATCCCTCTTGAGCATGTATGCTTCTGCTACTTGTTCTACATCACACTTCCTTCCGCAAACGGCGAAACGCTTTGACTCGGTGAGTTTCGCGGCATTCCGACTTCGATGCCCCGGTTGCCGAAATTCAGTTGCCTTTGAATTTCGGGTGATCCCTCTTGAGCATGTATGCTTCTGCTACTTGTTCTACATCACACTTCCTTCCGCAAACGGCGAAACGCTTTGACTCGGTGAGTTTCGCGGCATTCCGACTTCGATGCCCCGGTTGCCGAAATTCAGTTGCCTTTGAATTTCGGGTGATCCCTCTTGAGCATGTATGCTTCTGCTACTTGTTCTACATCACACTTCCTTCCGCAAACGGCGAAACGCTTTGACTCGGTGAGTTTCGCGGCATTCCGACTTCGATGCCCCGGTTGCCGAAATTCAGTTGCCTTTGAATTTCGGGTGATCCCTCTTGAGCATGTATGCTTCTGCTACTTGTTCTACATCACACTTCCTTCCGCAAACGGCGAAACGCTTTGACTCGGTGAGTTTCGCGGCATTCCGACTTCGATGCCCCGGTTGCCGAAATTCAGTTGCCTTTGAATTTCGGGTGATCCCTCTTGAGCATGTATGCTTCTGCTACTTGTTCTACATCACACTTCCTTCCGCAAACGGCGAAACGCTTTGACTCGGTGAGTTTCGCGGCATTCCGACTTCGATGCCCCGGTTGCCGAAATTCAGTTGCCTTTGAATTTCGGGTGATCCCTCTTGAGCATGTATGCTTCTGCTACTTGTTCTACATCACACTTCCTTCCGCAAACGGCGAAACGCTTTGACTCGGTGAGTTTCGCGGCATTCCGACTTCGATGCCCCGGTTGCCGAAATTCAGTTGCCTTTGAATTTCGGGTGATCCCTCTTGAGCATGTATGCTTCTGCTACTTGTTCTACATCACACTTCCTTCCGCAAACGGCGAAACGCTTTGACTCGGTGAGTTTCGCGGCATTCCGACTTCGATGCCCCGGTTGCCGAAATTCAGTTGCCTTTGAATTTCGGGTGATCCCTCTTGAGCATGTATGCTTCTGCTACTTGTTCTACATCACACTTCCTTCCGCAAACGGCGAAACGCTTTGACTCGGTGAGTTTCGCGGCATTCCGACTTCGATGCCCCGGTTGCCGAAATTCAGTTGCCTTTGAATTTCGGGTGATCCCTCTTGAGCATGTATGCTTCTGCTACTTGTTCTACATCACACTTCCTTCCGCAAACGGCGAAACGCTTTGACTCGGTGAGTTTCGCGGCATTCCGACTTCGATGCCCCGGTTGCCGAAATTCAGTTGCCTTTGAATTTCGGGTGATCCCTCTTGAGCATGTATGCTTCTGCTACTTGTTCTACATCACACTTCCTTCCGCAAACGGCGAAACGCTTTGACTCGGTGAGTTTCGCGGCATTCCGACTTCGATGCCCCGGTTGCCGAAATTCAGTTGCCTTTGAATTTCGGGTGATCCCTCTTGAGCATGTATGCTTCTGCTACTTGTTCTACATCACACTTCTTCCGCAAACGGCGAAACGCTTTGACTCGGTGAGTTTCGCGGCATTCCGACTTCGATGCCCCGGTTGCCGAAATTCAGTTGCCTTTGAATTTCGGGTGATCCCTCTTGAGCATGTATGCTTCTGCTACTTGTTCTACATCACACTTCCTTCCGCAAACAGCGAAACGCTTTGACTCGGTGAGTTTCGCGGCATTCCGACTTCGATGCCCCGGTTGCCGAAATTCAGTTGCCTTTGAATTTCGGGTGATCCCTCTTGAGCATGTATGCTTCTGCTACTTGTTCTACATCACACTTCCTTCCGCAAACGGCGAAACGCTTTGACTCGGTGAGTTTCGCGGCATTCCGACTTCGATGCCCCGGTTGCCGAAATTCAGTTGCCTTTGAATTTCGGGTGATCCCTCTTGAGCATGTATGCTTCTGCTACTTGTTCTACATCACACTTCCTTCCGCAAACAGCGAAACGCTTTGACTCGGTGAGTTTCGCGGCATTCCGACTTCGATGCCCCGGTTGCCGAAATTCAGTTGCCTTTGAATTTCGGGTGATCCCTCTTGAGCATGTATGCTTCTGCTACTTGTTCTACATCACACTTCCTTCCGCAAACGGCGAAACGCTTTGACTCGGTGAGTTTCGCGGCATTCCGACTTCGATGCCCCGGTTGCCGAAATTCAGTTGCCTTTGAATTTCGGGTGATCCCTCTTGAGCATGTATGCTTCTGCTACTTGTTCTACATCACACTTCCTTCCGCAAACGGCGAAACGCTTTGACTCGGTGAGTTTCGCGGCATTCCGACTTCGATGCCCCGGTTGCCGAAATTCAGTTGCCTTTGAATTTCGGGTGATCCCTCTTGAGCATGTATGCTTCTGCTACTTGTTCTACATCACACTTCTTCCGCAAACAGCGAAACGCTTTGACTCGGTGAGTTTCGCGGCATTCCGACTTCGATGCCCCGGTTGCCGAAATTCAGTTGCCTTTGAATTTCGGGTGATCCCTCTTGAGCATGTATGCTTCTGCTACTTGTTCTACATCACACTTCCTTCCGCAAACGGCGAAACGCTTTGACTCGGTGAGTTTCGCGGCATTCCGACTTCGATGCCCCGGTTGCCGAAATTCAGTTGCCTTTGAATTTCGGGTGATCCCTCTTGAGCATGTATGCTTCTGCTACTTGTTCTACATCACACTTCCTTCCGCAAACAGCGAAACGCTTTGACTCGGTGAGTTTCGCGGCATTCCGACTTCGATGCCCGGTTGCCGAAATTCAGTTGCCTTTGAATTTCGGGTGATCCCTCTTGAGCATGTATGCTTCTGCTACTTGTTCTACATCACACTTCCTTCCGCAAACAGCGAAACGCTTTGACTCGGTGAGTTTCGCGGCATTCCGACTTCGATGCCCCGGTTGCCGAAATTCAGTTGCCTTTGAATTTCGGGTGATCCCTCTTGAGCATGTATGCTTCTGCTACTTGTTCTACATCACACTTCCTTCCGCAAACGGCGAAACGCTTTGACTCGGTGAGTTTCGCGGCATTCCGACTTCGATGCCCCGGTTGCCGAAATTCAGTTGCCTTTGAATTTCGGGTGATCCCTCTTGAGCATGTATGCTTCTGCTACTTGTTCTACATCACACTTCCTTCCGCAAACAGCGAAACGCTTTGACTCGGTGAGTTTCGCGGCATTCCGACTTCGATGCCCCGGTTGCCGAAATTCAGTTGCCTTTGAATTTCGGGTGATCCCTCTTGAGCATGTATGCTTCTGCTACTTGTTCTACATCACACTTCCTTCCGCAAACGGCGAAACGCTTTGACTCGGTGAGTTTCGCGGCATTCCGACTTCGATGCCCGGTTGCCGAAATTCAGTTGCCTTTGAATTTCGGGTGATCCCTCTTGAGCATGTATGCTTCTGCTACTTGTTCTACATCACACTTCCTTCCGCAAACGGCGAAACGCTTTGACTCGGTGAGTTTCGCGGCATTCCGACTTCGATGCCCCGGTTGCCGAAATTCAGTTGCCTTTGAATTTCGGGTGATCCCTCTTGAGCATGTATGCTTCTGCTACTTGTTCTACATCACACTTCCTTCCGCAAACGGCGAAACGCTTTGACTCGGTGAGTTTCGCGGCATTCCGACTTCGATGCCCCGGTTGCCGAAATTCAGTTGCCTTTGAATTTCGGGTGATCCCTCTTGAGCATGTATGCTTCTGCTACTTGTTCTACATCACACTTCCTTCCGCAAACGGCGAAACGCTTTGACTCGGTGAGTTTCGCGGCATTCCGACTTCGATGCCCGGTTGCCGAAATTCAGTTGCCTTTGAATTTCGGGTGATCCCTCTTGAGCATGTATGCTTCTGCTACTTGTTCTACATCACACTTCCTTCCGCAAACAGCGAAACGCTTTGACTCGGTGAGTTTCGCGGCATTCCGACTTCGATGCCCCGGTTGCCGAAATTCAGTTGCCTTTGAATTTCGGGTGATCCCTCTTGAGCATGTATGCTTCTGCTACTTGTTCTACATCACACTTCCTTCCGCAAACAGCGAAACGCTTTGACTCGGTGAGTTTCGCGGCATTCCGACTTCGATGCCCGGTTGCCGAAATTCAGTTGCCTTTGAATTTCGGGTGATCCCTCTTGAGCATGTATGCTTCTGCTACTTGTTCTACATCACACTTCCTTCCGCAAACAGCGAAACGCTTTGACTCGGTGAGTTTCGCGGCATTCCGACTTCGATGCCCCGGTTGCCGAAATTCAGTTGCCTTTGAATTTCGGGTGATCCCTCTTGAGCATGTATGCTTCTGCTACTTGTTCTACATCACACTTCCTTCCGCAAACAGCGAAACGCTTTGACTCGGTGAGTTTCGCGGCATTCCGACTTCGATGCCCCGGTTGCCGAAATTCAGTTGCCTTTGAATTTCGGGTGATCCCTCTTGAGCATGTATGCTTCTGCTACTTGTTCTACATCACACTTCCTTCCGCAAACAGCGAAACGCTTTGACTCGGTGAGTTTCGCGGCATTCCGACTTCGATGCCCCGGTTGCCGAAATTCAGTTGCCTTTGAATTTCGGGTGATCCCTCTTGAGCATGTATGCTTCTGCTACTTGTTCTACATCACACTTCCTTCCGCAAACAGCGAAACGCTTTGACTCGGTGAGTTTCGCGGCATTCCGACTTCGATGCCCGGTTGCCGAAATTCAGTTGCCTTTGAATTTCGGGTGATCCCTCTTGAGCATGTATGCTTCTGCTACTTGTTCTACATCACACTTCCTTCCGCAAACAGCGAAACGCTTTGACTCGGTGAGTTTCGCGGCATTCCGACTTCGATGCCCCGGTTGCCGAAATTCAGTTGCCTTTGAATTTCGGGTGATCCCTCTTGAGCATGTATGCTTCTGCTACTTGTTCTACATCACACTTCCTTCCGCAAACAGCGAAACGCTTTGACTCGGTGAGTTTCGCGGCATTCCGACTTCGATGCCCCGGTTGCCGAAATTCAGTTGCCTTTGAATTTCGGGTGATCCCTCTTGAGCATGTATGCTTCTGCTACTTGTTCTACATCACACTTCCTTCCGCAAACAGCGAAACGCTTTGACTCGGTGAGTTTCGCGGCATTCCGACTTCGATGCCCCGGTTGCCGAAATTCAGTTGCCTTTGAATTTCGGGTGATCCCTCTTGAGCATGTATGCTTCTGCTACTTGTTCTACATCACACTTCCTTCCGCAAACAGCGAAACGCTTTGACTCGGTGAGTTTCGCGGCATTCCGACTTCGATGCCCCGGTTGCCGAAATTCAGTTGCCTTTGAATTTCGGGTGATCCCTCTTGAGCATGTATGCTTCTGCTACTTGTTCTACATCACACTTCCTTCCGCAAACAGCGAAACGCTTTGACTCGGTGAGTTTCGCGGCATTCCGACTTCGATGCCCGGTTGCCGAAATTCAGTTGCCTTTGAATTTCGGGTGATCCCTCTTGAGCATGTATGCTTCTGCTACTTGTTCTACATCACACTTCCTTCCGCAAACAGCGAAACGCTTTGACTCGGTGAGTTTCGCGGCATTCCGACTTCGATGCCCCGGTTGCCGAAATTCAGTTGCCTTTGAATTTCGGGTGATCCCTCTTGAGCATGTATGCTTCTGCTACTTGTTCTACATCACACTTCCTTCCGCAAACAGCGAAACGCTTTGACTCGGTGAGTTTCGCGGCATTCCGACTTCGATGCCCCGGTTGCCGAAATTCAGTTGCCTTTGAATTTCGGGTGATCCCTCTTGAGCATGTATGCTTCTGCTACTTGTTCTACATCACACTTCCTTCCGCAAACAGCGAAACGCTTTGACTCGGTGAGTTTCGCGGCATTCCGACTTCGATGCCCCGGTTGCCGAAATTCAGTTGCCTTTGAATTTCGGGTGATCCCTCTTGAGCATGTATGCTTCTGCTACTTGTTCTACATCACACTTCCTTCCGCAAACAGCGAAACGCTTTGACTCGGTGAGTTTCGCGGCATTCCGACTTCGATGCCCGGTTGCCGAAATTCAGTTGCCTTTGAATTTCGGGTGATCCCTCTTGAGCATGTATGCTTCTGCTACTTGTTCTACATCACACTTCTTCCGCAAACAGCGAAACGCTTTGACTCGGTGAGTTTCGCGGCATTCCGACTTCGATGCCCCGGTTGCCGAAATTCAGTTGCCTTTGAATTTCGGGTGATCCCTCTTGAGCATGTATGCTTCTGCTACTTGTTCTACATCACACTTCCTTCCGCAAACAGCGAAACGCTTTGACTCGGTGAGTTTCGCGGCATTCCGACTTCGATGCCCCGGTTGCCGAAATTCAGTTGCCTTTGAATTTCGGGTGATCCCTCTTGAGCATGTATGCTTCTGCTACTTGTTCTACATCACACTTCCTTCCGCAAACAGCGAAACGCTTTGTCTCGGTGAGTTTCGCGGCATTCCGACTTCGATGCCCCGGTTGCCGAAATTCAGTTGCCTTTGAATTTCGGGTGATCCCTCTTGAGCATGTATGCTTCTGCTACTTGTTCTACATCACACTTCCTTCCGCAAACAGCGAAACGCTTTGACTCGGTGAGTTTCGCGGCATTCCGACTTCGATGCCCCGGTTGCCGAAATTCAGTTGCCTTTGAATTTCGGGTGATCCCTCTTGAGCATGTATGCTTCTGCTACTTGTTCTACATCACACTTCCTTCCGCAAACAGCGAAACGCATTGACTCGGTGAGTTTCGCGGCATTCCGACTTCGATGCCCCGGTTGCCGAAATTCAGTTGCCTTTGAATTTCGGGTGATCCCTCTCGAGCATGTATGCTTCTGCTACTTGTTCTACATCACACTTCCTTCCGCAAACAGCGAAACGCTTTGACTCGGTGAGTTTCACGGCATTCCGACTTCGATGCCAGGTTGCCGAAATTCAGTTGCCTTTGAATTTCGGTTGATCCCTCTTGAGCATGTATGCTTCTGCTACTTGTTCTACATCACACTTCCTTCCGCAAACGGCCAAACGCTTTGACTCGGTGAGTTTCGCGGCATTCCGACTTCGATGCCCCGGTTGCCGAAATTCAGTTGCCTTTGAATTTCGGGTGATCCCTCTTGAGCATGTATGCTTCTGCTACTTGTTCTACATCACACTTCCTTCCGCAAACAGCGAAACGCTTTGACTCGGTGAGTTTCGCGGCATTCGACTTCGATGCCCCGGTTGCCGAAATTCAGTTGCCTTTGAATTTCGGGTGATCCCTCTTGAGCATGTATGCTTCTGCTACTTGTTCTACATCACACTTCCTTCCGCAAACGGCGAAACGCTTTGACTCGGTGAGTTTCGCGGCATTCCGACTTCGATGCCCGGTTGCCGAAATTCAGTTGCCTTTGAATTTCGGGTGATCCCTCTTGAGCATGTATGCTTCTGCTACTTGTTCTACATCACACTTCCTTCCGCAAACAGCGAAAAACGCTTTGACTCGGTGAGTTTCGCGACATTGCCAACTTCTCTTGAGCATGTATGCTTTGCTACTTGTTCTACATCACACTTCCTTCCGCAAACAGCGAAACGCTTTGACTCGGTGAGTTTCGCGGCATTCCGACTTCGATGCCCGGTTGCCGAAATTCAGTTGCCTTTGAATTTCGGGTGATCCCTCTTGAGCATGTATGCTTCTGCTACTTGTTCTACATCACACTTCCTTCCGCAAATGGCGAAACGCTTTGACTCGGTGAGTTTCGCGGCATTCCGACTTCGATGCCCGGTTGCCGAAATTCAGTTGCCTTTTGAATTTCGGGTGATCCCTCTTGAGCATGTATGCTTCTGCTACTTGTTCTACATCACACTTCCTTCGCAAAAGCGAAACGCTTTGACTCGGTGAGTTTCGCGGCATTTCGACTTCGATGCCCGGTTGCCGAAATTCAGTTGCCTTTGAATTTCGGGTGATCCCTCTTGAGCATGTATGCTTCTGCTACTTGTTCTACATCACACTTCTTCCGCAACAGCGAAACGCTTTGACTCGGTGAGTTTCGCGGCATTCCGACTTCGATGCCCGGTTTCCGAAATTCAGTTGCCTTTGAATTTCGGGTGATCCCTCTTGAGCATGTATGCTTCTGCTACTTGTTCTACATCACATTCCTTCCGCAAACAGCGAAACGCT
>CM055351.1:34365679-34399590 GCA_029228515.1 Populus alba x Populus x berolinensis | reverse complement strand
TTTCGGCAACCGGGGAATCGAAGTCGGAATGCCGCGAAACTCACCGAGTCAAAGCGTTTCGCCGTTGAGGAAAGAAGGCAAGTGATGTAGAACAAGTAGCAGAAGCATACATGCTCAAGAGGGATCACCCGAAATTCAAAGGCAACTGAATTTCGGCAACGGGGAATCGAAGTCGGATGCCGCGAAACTCACGAGTCAAAGCGTTTCGCCGTTTGCGGAAGAAGTCTGATGTAGAACAAGTAGCAGAAGCATACATGCTCAAGAGGGATCACCCGAAATTCAAAGGCAACTGAATTTCGGCAACCGGGGATCGAAGTCGGAATGCCGCGAAACTCACCGAGTCAAAGCGTTTCGCCGTTTGCGGAAAGAAGTCTGATGTAGAACAAGTAGCAGAAGCATACATGCTCAAGAGGGATCACCCGAAATTCAAAGGCAACTGAATTTCGGCAACCGGGGCATCGAAGTCGGAATGCCGCGAAACTCACCGAGTCAAAGCGTTTCGCCGTTTGCGGAAGAAGTCTGATGTAGAACAAGTAGCAGAAGCATACATGCTCAAGAGGGATCACCCGAAATTCAAAGGCAACTGAATTTCGGCAACCGGGGCATCGAAGTCGGAATGCCGCGAAACTCACCGAGTCAAAGCGTTTCGCCGTTTGCGGAAGAAGTCTGATGTAGAACAAGTAGCAGAAGCATACATGCTCAAGAGGGATCACCCGAAATTCAAAGGCAACTGAATTTCGGCAACCGGGGCATCGAAGTCGGAATGCCGCGAAACTCACCGAGTCAAAGCGTTTCGCCGTTTGCGGAAGAAGTCTGATGTAGAACAAGTAGCAGAAGCATACATGCTCAAGAGGGATCACCCGAAATTCAAAGGCAACTGAATTTCGGCAACCGGGGCATCGAAGTCGGAATGCCGCGAAACTCACCGAGTCAAAGCGTTTCGCCGTTTGCGGAAGAAGTCTGATGTAGAACAAGTAGCAGAAGCATACATGCTCAAGAGGGATCACCCGAAATTCAAAGGCAACTGAATTTCGGCAACCGGGGCATCGAAGTCGGAATGCCGCGAAACTCACCGAGTCAAAGCGTTTCGCCGTTTGCGGAAGAAGTCTGATGTAGAACAAGTAGCAGAAGCATACATGCTCAAGAGGGATCACCCGAAATTCAAAGGCAACTGAATTTCGGCAACCGGGGCATCGAAGTCGGAATGCCGCGAAACTCACCGAGTCAAAGCGTTTCGCCGTTTGCGGAAGAAGTCTGATGTAGAACAAGTAGCAGAAGCATACATGCTCAAGAGGGATCACCCGAAATTCAAAGGCAACTGAATTTCGGCAACCGGGGCATCGAAGTCGGAATGCCGCGAAACTCACCGAGTCAAAGCGTTTCGCCGTTTGCGGAAGAAGTCTGATGTAGAACAAGTAGCAGAAGCATACATGCTCAAGAGGGATCACCCGAAATTCAAAGGCAACTGAATTTCGGCAACCGGGGCATCGAAGTCGGAATGCCGCGAAACTCACCGAGTCAAAGCGTTTCGCCGTTTGCGGAAGAAGTCTGATGTAGAACAAGTAGCAGAAGCATACATGCTCAAGAGGGATCACCCGAAATTCAAAGGCAACTGAATTTCGGCAACCGGGGCATCGAAGTCGGAATGCCGCGAAACTCACCGAGTCAAAGCGTTTCGCCGTTTGCGGAAGAAGTGTGATGTAGAACAAGTAGCAGAAGCATACATGCTCAAGAGGGATCACCCGAAATTCAAAGGCAACTGAATTTCGGCAACCGGGGCATCGAAGTCGGAATGCCGCGAAACTCACCGAGTCAAAGCGTTTCGCCGTTTGCGGAAGAAGTCTGATGTAGAACAAGTAGCAGAAGCATACATGCTCAAGAGGGATCACCCGAAATTCAAAGGCAACTGAATTTCGGCAACCGGGGCATCGAAGTCGGAATGCCGCGAAACTCACCGAGTCAAAGCGTTTCGCCGTTTGCGGAAGAAGTCTGATGTAGAACAAGTAGCAGAAGCATACATGCTCAAGAGGGATCACCCGAAATTCAAAGGCAACTGAATTTCGGCAACCGGGGCATCGAAGTCGGAATGCCGCGAAACTCACCGAGTCAAAGCGTTTCGCCGTTTGCGGAAGAAGTCTGATGTAGAACAAGTAGCAGAAGCATACATGCTCAAGAGGGATCACCCGAAATTCAAAGGCAACTGAATTTCGGCAACCGGGGCATCGAAGTCGGAATGCCGCGAAACTCACCGAGTCAAAGCGTTTCGCCGTTTGCGGAAGAAGTCTGATGTAGAACAAGTAGCAGAAGCATACATGCTCAAGAGGGATCACCCGAAATTCAAAGGCAACTGAATTTCGGCAACCGGGGCATCGAAGTCGGAATGCCGCGAAACTCACCGAGTCAAAGCGTTTCGCCGTTTGCGGAAGAAGTCTGATGTAGAACAAGTAGCAGAAGCATACATGCTCAAGAGGGATCACCCGAAATTCAAAGGCAACTGAATTTCGGCAACCGGGGCATCGAAGTCGGAATGCCGCGAAACTCACCGAGTCAAAGCGTTTCGCCGTTTGCGGAAGAAGTCTGATGTAGAACAAGTAGCAGAAGCATACATGCTCAAGAGGGATCACCCGAAATTCAAAGGCAACTGAATTTCGGCAACCGGGGCATCGAAGTCGGAATGCCGCGAAACTCACCGAGTCAAAGCGTTTCGCCGTTTGCGGAAGAAGTCTGATGTAGAACAAGTAGCAGAAGCATACATGCTCAAGAGGGATCACCCGAAATTCAAAGGCAACTGAATTTCGGCAACCGGGGCATCGAAGTCGGAATGCCGCGAAACTCACCGAGTCAAAGCGTTTCGCCGTTTGCGGAAGAAGTCTGATGTAGAACAAGTAGCAGAAGCATACATGCTCAAGAGGGATCACCCGAAATTCAAAGGCAACTGAATTTCGGCAACCGGGGCATCGAAGTCGGAATGCCGCGAAACTCACCGAGTCAAAGCGTTTCGCCGTTTGCGGAAGAAGTCTGATGTAGAACAAGTAGCAGAAGCATACATGCTCAAGAGGGATCACCCGAAATTCAAAGGCAACTGAATTTCGGCAACCGGGGCATCGAAGTCGGAATGCCGCGAAACTCACCGAGTCAAAGCGTTTCGCCGTTTGCGGAAGAAGTCTGATGTAGAACAAGTAGCAGAAGCATACATGCTCAAGAGGGATCACCCGAAATTCAAAGGCAACTGAATTTCGGCAACCGGGGCATCGAAGTCGGAATGCCGCGAAACTCACCGAGTCAAAGCGTTTCGCCGTTTGCGGAAGAAGTCTGATGTAGAACAAGTAGCAGAAGCATACATGCTCAAGAGGGATCACCCGAAATTCAAAGGCAACTGAATTTCGGCAACCGGGGCATCGAAGTCGGAATGCCGCGAAACTCACCGAGTCAAAGCGTTTCGCCGTTTGCGGAAGAAGTCTGATGTAGAACAAGTAGCAGAAGCATACATGCTCAAGAGGGATCACCCGAAATTCAAAGGCAACTGAATTTCGGCAACCGGGGCATCGAAGTCGGAATGCCGCGAAACTCACCGAGTCAAAGCGTTTCGCCGTTTGCGGAAGAAGTCTGATGTAGAACAAGTAGCAGAAGCATACATGCTCAAGAGGGATCACCCGAAATTCAAAGGCAACTGAATTTCGGCAACCGGGGCATCGAAGTCGGAATGCCGCGAAACTCACCGAGTCAAAGCGTTTCGCCGTTTGTGGAAGAAAGTCTGATGTAGAACAAGTCGCAGAAGCATACATGCTTAAGAGGGATCACCCGAAATTCACAGGCAACTGAATTTCGGCAACCGGGGCATCGAAGATGGAATGCCGGGAAACTCACCGAGTCAAAGCGTTTCGCCGTTTGCGGAAAAGAGACTAGTGAGAACAAGTTGCAGAAGCATAAATGCTCAAGAGGGATCACCCGAAATTCAAAGGCAACTGAATTTCGGCAACCAGGGCATCGAAGACGGAATGCCGCAAAAGTCACCGAGTCTAAGCGTTTCGCTGTTCTGAGGAAGGAAGTGTGATGTAGAACTAGTAGCAGAAGCATACATGCTCAAGAGGGATCACCCGAAATTCAAAGGCCACTGAATTTCGGCAACCGGGCATCGAAGTCGGAATGCCGCGAAACTCACCGAGTCAAAGCGTTTCGCCGTTTGCGGAAGAAGTCTGATGTAGAACAAGTAGCAGAAGCATACATGCTCAAGAGGGATCACCCGAAATTCAAAGGCAACTGAATTTCGGCAACCGGGGCATCGAAGTCGGAATGCCGCGAAACTCACCGAGTCAAAGCGTTTCGCCGTTTGCGGAAGAAGTCTGATGTAGAACAAGTAGCAGAAGCATACATGCTCAAGAGGGATCACCCGAAATTCAAAGGCAACTGAATTTCGGCAACCGGGGCATCGAAGTCGGAATGCCGCGAAACTCACCGAGTCAAAGCGTTTCGCCGTTTGCGGAAGAAGTCTGATGTAGAACAAGTAGCAGAAGCATACATGCTCAAGAGGGATCACCCGAAATTCAAAGGCAACTGAATTTCGGCAACCGGGGCATCGAAGTCGGAATGCCGCGAAACTCACCGAGTCAAAGCGTTTCGCCGTTTGCGGAAGAAGTCTGATGTAGAACAAGTAGCAGAAGCATACATGCTCAAGAGGGATCACCCGAAATTCAAAGGCAACTGAATTTCGGCAACCGGGGCATCGAAGTCGGAATGCCGCGAAACTCACCGAGTCAAAGCGTTTCGCCGTTTGCGGAAGAAGTCTGATGTAGAACAAGTAGCAGAAGCATACATGCTCAAGAGGGATCACCCGAAATTCAAAGGCAACTGAATTTCGGCAACCGGGGCATCGAAGTCGGAATGCCGCGAAACTCACCGAGTCAAAGCGTTTCGCCGTTTGCGGAAGAAGTCTGATGTAGAACAAGTAGCAGAAGCATACATGCTCAAGAGGGATCACCCGAAATTCAAAGGCAACTGAATTTCGGCAACCGGGGCATCGAAGTCGGAATGCCGCGAAACTCACCGAGTCAAAGCGTTTCGCCGTTTGCGGAAGAAGTCTGATGTAGAACAAGTAGCAGAAGCATACATGCTCAAGAGGGATCACCCGAAATTCAAAGGCAACTGAATTTCGGCAACCGGGGCATCGAAGTCGGAATGCCGCGAAACTCACCGAGTCAAAGCGTTTCGCCGTTTGCGGAAGAAGTCTGATGTAGAACAAGTAGCAGAAGCATACATGCTCAAGAGGGATCACCCGAAATTCAAAGGCAACTGAATTTCGGCAACCGGGGCATCGAAGTCGGAATGCCGCGAAACTCACCGAGTCAAAGCGTTTCGCCGTTTGCGGAAGAAGTCTGATGTAGAACAAGTAGCAGAAGCATACATGCTCAAGAGGGATCACCCGAAATTCAAAGGCAACTGAATTTCGGCAACCGGGGCATCGAAGTCGGAATGCCGCGAAACTCACCGAGTCAAAGCGTTTCGCCGTTTGCGGAAGAAGTCTGATGTAGAACAAGTAGCAGAAGCATACATGCTCAAGAGGGATCACCCGAAATTCAAAGGCAACTGAATTTCGGCAACCGGGGCATCGAAGTCGGAATGCCGCGAAACTCACCGAGTCAAAGCGTTTCGCCGTTTGCGGAAGAAGTCTGATGTAGAACAAGTAGCAGAAGCATACATGCTCAAGAGGGATCACCCGAAATTCAAAGGCAACTGAATTTCGGCAACCGGGGCATCGAAGTCGGAATGCCGCGAAACTCACCGAGTCAAAGCGTTTCGCCGTTTGCGGAAGAAGTCTGATGTAGAACAAGTAGCAGAAGCATACATGCTCAAGAGGGATCACCCGAAATTCAAAGGCAACTGAATTTCGGCAACCGGGGCATCGAAGTCGGAATGCCGCGAAACTCACCGAGTCAAAGCGTTTCGCCGTTTGCGGAAGAAGTCTGATGTAGAACAAGTAGCAGAAGCATACATGCTCAAGAGGGATCACCCGAAATTCAAAGGCAACTGAATTTCGGCAACCGGGGCATCGAAGTCGGAATGCCGCGAAACTCACCGAGTCAAAGCGTTTCGCCGTTTGCGGAAGAAGTCTGATGTAGAACAAGTAGCAGAAGCATACATGCTCAAGAGGGATCACCCGAAATTCAAAGGCAACTGAATTTCGGCAACCGGGGCATCGAAGTCGGAATGCCGCGAAACTCACCGAGTCAAAGCGTTTCGCCGTTTGCGGAAGAAGTCTGATGTAGAACAAGTAGCAGAAGCATACATGCTCAAGAGGGATCACCCGAAATTCAAAGGCAACTGAATTTCGGCAACCGGGGCATCGAAGTCGGAATGCCGCGAAACTCACCGAGTCAAAGCGTTTCGCCGTTTGCGGAAGAAGTCTGATGTAGAACAAGTAGCAGAAGCATACATGCTCAAGAGGGATCACCCGAAATTCAAAGGCAACTGAATTTCGGCAACCGGGGCATCGAAGTCGGAATGCCGCGAAACTCACCGAGTCAAAGCGTTTCGCCGTTTGCGGAAGAAGTCTGATGTAGAACAAGTAGCAGAAGCATACATGCTCAAGAGGGATCACCCGAAATTCAAAGGCAACTGAATTTCGGCAACCGGGGCATCGAAGTCGGAATGCCGCGAAACTCACCGAGTCAAAGCGTTTCGCCGTTTGCGGAAGAAGTCTGATGTAGAACAAGTAGCAGAAGCATACATGCTCAAGAGGGATCACCCGAAATTCAAAGGCAACTGAATTTCGGCAACCGGGGCATCGAAGTCGGAATGCCGCGAAACTCACCGAGTCAAAGCGTTTCGCCGTTTGCGGAAGAAGTCTGATGTAGAACAAGTAGCAGAAGCATACATGCTCAAGAGGGATCACCCGAAATTCAAAGGCAACTGAATTTCGGCAACCGGGGCATCGAAGTCGGAATGCCGCGAAACTCACCGAGTCAAAGCGTTTCGCCGTTTGCGGAAGAAGTCTGATGTAGAACAAGTAGCAGAAGCATACATGCTCAAGAGGGATCACCCGAAATTCAAAGGCAACTGAATTTCGGCAACCGGGGCATCGAAGTCGGAATGCCGCGAAACTCACCGAGTCAAAGCGTTTCGCCGTTTGCGGAAGAAGTCTGATGTAGAACAAGTAGCAGAAGCATACATGCTCAAGAGGGATCACCCGAAATTCAAAGGCAACTGAATTTCGGCAACCGGGGCATCGAAGTCGGAATGCCGCGAAACTCACCGAGTCAAAGCGTTTCGCCGTTTGCGGAAGAAGTCTGATGTAGAACAAGTAGCAGAAGCATACATGCTCAAGAGGGATCACCCGAAATTCAAAGGCAACTGAATTTCGGCAACCGGGGCATCGAAGTCGGAATGCCGCGAAACTCACCGAGTCAAAGCGTTTCGCCGTTTGCGGAAGAAGTCTGATGTAGAACAAGTAGCAGAAGCATACATGCTCAAGAGGGATCACCCGAAATTCAAAGGCAACTGAATTTCGGCAACCGGGGCATCGAAGTCGGAATGCCGCGAAACTCACCGAGTCAAAGCGTTTCGCCGTTTGCGGAAGAAGTCTGATGTAGAACAAGTAGCAGAAGCATACATGCTCAAGAGGGATCACCCGAAATTCAAAGGCAACTGAATTTCGGCAACCGGGGCATCGAAGTCGGAATGCCGCGAAACTCACCGAGTCAAAGCGTTTCGCCGTTTGCGGAAGAAGTCTGATGTAGAACAAGTAGCAGAAGCATACATGCTCAAGAGGGATCACCCGAAATTCAAAGGCAACTGAATTTCGGCAACCGGGGCATCGAAGTCGGAATGCCGCGAAACTCACCGAGTCAAAGCGTTTCGCCGTTTGCGGAAGAAGTCTGATGTAGAACAAGTAGCAGAAGCATACATGCTCAAGAGGGATCACCCGAAATTCAAAGGCAACTGAATTTCGGCAACCGGGGCATCGAAGTCGGAATGCCGCGAAACTCACCGAGTCAAAGCGTTTCGCCGTTTGCGGAAGAAGTCTGATGTAGAACAAGTAGCAGAAGCATACATGCTCAAGAGGGATCACCCGAAATTCAAAGGCAACTGAATTTCGGCAACCGGGGCATCGAAGTCGGAATGCCGCGAAACTCACCGAGTCAAAGCGTTTCGCCGTTTGCGGAAGAAGTCTGATGTAGAACAAGTAGCAGAAGCATACATGCTCAAGAGGGATCACCCGAAATTCAAAGGCAACTGAATTTCGGCAACCGGGGCATCGAAGTCGGAATGCCGCGAAACTCACCGAGTCAAAGCGTTTCGCCGTTTGCGGAAGAAGTCTGATGTAGAACAAGTAGCAGAAGCATACATGCTCAAGAGGGATCACCCGAAATTCAAAGGCAACTGAATTTCGGCAACCGGGGCATCGAAGTCGGAATGCCGCGAAACTCACCGAGTCAAAGCGTTTCGCCGTTTGCGGAAGAAGTCTGATGTAGAACAAGTAGCAGAAGCATACATGCTCAAGAGGGATCACCCGAAATTCAAAGGCAACTGAATTTCGGCAACCGGGGCATCGAAGTCGGAATGCCGCGAAACTCACCGAGTCAAAGCGTTTCGCCGTTTGCGGAAGAAGTCTGATGTAGAACAAGTAGCAGAAGCATACATGCTCAAGAGGGATCACCCGAAATTCAAAGGCAACTGAATTTCGGCAACCGGGGCATCGAAGTCGGAATGCCGCGAAACTCACCGAGTCAAAGCGTTTCGCCGTTTGCGGAAGAAGTCTGATGTAGAACAAGTAGCAGAAGCATACATGCTCAAGAGGGATCACCCGAAATTCAAAGGCAACTGAATTTCGGCAACCGGGGCATCGAAGTCGGAATGCCGCGAAACTCACCGAGTCAAAGCGTTTCGCCGTTTGCGGAAGAAGTCTGATGTAGAACAAGTAGCAGAAGCATACATGCTCAAGAGGGATCACCCGAAATTCAAAGGCAACTGAATTTCGGCAACCGGGGCATCGAAGTCGGAATGCCGCGAAACTCACCGAGTCAAAGCGTTTCGCCGTTTGCGGAAGAAGTCTGATGTAGAACAAGTAGCAGAAGCATACATGCTCAAGAGGGATCACCCGAAATTCAAAGGCAACTGAATTTCGGCAACCGGGGCATCGAAGTCGGAATGCCGCGAAACTCACCGAGTCAAAGCGTTTCGCCGTTTGCGGAAGAAGTCTGATGTAGAACAAGTAGCAGAAGCATACATGCTCAAGAGGGATCACCCGAAATTCAAAGGCAACTGAATTTCGGCAACCGGGGCATCGAAGTCGGAATGCCGCGAAACTCACCGAGTCAAAGCGTTTCGCCGTTTGCGGAAGAAGTCTGATGTAGAACAAGTAGCAGAAGCATACATGCTCAAGAGGGATCACCCGAAATTCAAAGGCAACTGAATTTCGGCAACCGGGGCATCGAAGTCGGAATGCCGCGAAACTCACCGAGTCAAAGCGTTTCGCCGTTTGCGGAAGAAGTCTGATGTAGAACAAGTAGCAGAAGCATACATGCTCAAGAGGGATCACCCGAAATTCAAAGGCAACTGAATTTCGGCAACCGGGGCATCGAAGTCGGAATGCCGCGAAACTCACCGAGTCAAAGCGTTTCGCCGTTTGCGGAAGAAGTCTGATGTAGAACAAGTAGCAGAAGCATACATGCTCAAGAGGGATCACCCGAAATTCAAAGGCAACTGAATTTCGGCAACCGGGGCATCGAAGTCGGAATGCCGCGAAACTCACCGAGTCAAAGCGTTTCGCCGTTTGCGGAAGAAGTCTGATGTAGAACAAGTAGCAGAAGCATACATGCTCAAGAGGGATCACCCGAAATTCAAAGGCAACTGAATTTCGGCAACCGGGGCATCGAAGTCGGAATGCCGCGAAACTCACCGAGTCAAAGCGTTTCGCCGTTTGCGGAAGAAGTCTGATGTAGAACAAGTAGCAGAAGCATACATGCTCAAGAGGGATCACCCGAAATTCAAAGGCAACTGAATTTCGGCAACCGGGGCATCGAAGTCGGAATGCCGCGAAACTCACCGAGTCAAAGCGTTTCGCCGTTTGCGGAAGAAGTCTGATGTAGAACAAGTAGCAGAAGCATACATGCTCAAGAGGGATCACCCGAAATTCAAAGGCAACTGAATTTCGGCAACCGGGGCATCGAAGTCGGAATGCCGCGAAACTCACCGAGTCAAAGCGTTTCGCCGTTTGCGGAAGAAGTCTGATGTAGAACAAGTAGCAGAAGCATACATGCTCAAGAGGGATCACCCGAAATTCAAAGGCAACTGAATTTCGGCAACCGGGGCATCGAAGTCGGAATGCCGCGAAACTCACCGAGTCAAAGCGTTTCGCCGTTTGCGGAAGAAGTCTGATGTAGAACAAGTAGCAGAAGCATACATGCTCAAGAGGGATCACCCGAAATTCAAAGGCAACTGAATTTCGGCAACCGGGGCATCGAAGTCGGAATGCCGCGAAACTCACCGAGTCAAAGCGTTTCGCCGTTTGCGGAAGAAGTCTGATGTAGAACAAGTAGCAGAAGCATACATGCTCAAGAGGGATCACCCGAAATTCAAAGGCAACTGAATTTCGGCAACCGGGGCATCGAAGTCGGAATGCCGCGAAACTCACCGAGTCAAAGCGTTTCGCCGTTTGCGGAAGAAGTCTGATGTAGAACAAGTAGCAGAAGCATACATGCTCAAGAGGGATCACCCGAAATTCAAAGGCAACTGAATTTCGGCAACCGGGGCATCGAAGTCGGAATGCCGCGAAACTCACCGAGTCAAAGCGTTTCGCCGTTTGCGGAAGAAGTCTGATGTAGAACAAGTAGCAGAAGCATACATGCTCAAGAGGGATCACCCGAAATTCAAAGGCAACTGAATTTCGGCAACCGGGGCATCGAAGTCGGAATGCCGCGAAACTCACCGAGTCAAAGCGTTTCGCCGTTTGCGGAAGAAGTCTGATGTAGAACAAGTAGCAGAAGCATACATGCTCAAGAGGGATCACCCGAAATTCAAAGGCAACTGAATTTCGGCAACCGGGGCATCGAAGTCGGAATGCCGCGAAACTCACCGAGTCAAAGCGTTTCGCCGTTTGCGGAAGAAGTCTGATGTAGAACAAGTAGCAGAAGCATACATGCTCAAGAGGGATCACCCGAAATTCAAAGGCAACTGAATTTCGGCAACCGGGGCATCGAAGTCGGAATGCCGCGAAACTCACCGAGTCAAAGCGTTTCGCCGTTTGCGGAAGAAGTCTGATGTAGAACAAGTAGCAGAAGCATACATGCTCAAGAGGGATCACCCGAAATTCAAAGGCAACTGAATTTCGGCAACCGGGGCATCGAAGTCGGAATGCCGCGAAACTCACCGAGTCAAAGCGTTTCGCCGTTTGCGGAAGAAGTCTGATGTAGAACAAGTAGCAGAAGCATACATGCTCAAGAGGGATCACCCGAAATTCAAAGGCAACTGAATTTCGGCAACCGGGGCATCGAAGTCGGAATGCCGCGAAACTCACCGAGTCAAAGCGTTTCGCCGTTTGCGGAAGAAGTCTGATGTAGAACAAGTAGCAGAAGCATACATGCTCAAGAGGGATCACCCGAAATTCAAAGGCAACTGAATTTCGGCAACCGGGGCATCGAAGTCGGAATGCCGCGAAACTCACCGAGTCAAAGCGTTTCGCCGTTTGCGGAAGAAGTCTGATGTAGAACAAGTAGCAGAAGCATACATGCTCAAGAGGGATCACCCGAAATTCAAAGGCAACTGAATTTCGGCAACCGGGGCATCGAAGTCGGAATGCCGCGAAACTCACCGAGTCAAAGCGTTTCGCCGTTTGCGGAAGAAGTCTGATGTAGAACAAGTAGCAGAAGCATACATGCTCAAGAGGGATCACCCGAAATTCAAAGGCAACTGAATTTCGGCAACCGGGGCATCGAAGTCGGAATGCCGCGAAACTCACCGAGTCAAAGCGTTTCGCCGTTTGCGGAAGAAGTCTGATGTAGAACAAGTAGCAGAAGCATACATGCTCAAGAGGGATCACCCGAAATTCAAAGGCAACTGAATTTCGGCAACCGGGGCATCGAAGTCGGAATGCCGCGAAACTCACCGAGTCAAAGCGTTTCGCCGTTTGCGGAAGAAGTCTGATGTAGAACAAGTAGCAGAAGCATACATGCTCAAGAGGGATCACCCGAAATTCAAAGGCAACTGAATTTCGGCAACCGGGGCATCGAAGTCGGAATGCCGCGAAACTCACCGAGTCAAAGCGTTTCGCCGTTTGCGGAAGAAGTCTGATGTAGAACAAGTAGCAGAAGCATACATGCTCAAGAGGGATCACCCGAAATTCAAAGGCAACTGAATTTCGGCAACCGGGGCATCGAAGTCGGAATGCCGCGAAACTCACCGAGTCAAAGCGTTTCGCCGTTTGCGGAAGAAGTCTGATGTAGAACAAGTAGCAGAAGCATACATGCTCAAGAGGGATCACCCGAAATTCAAAGGCAACTGAATTTCGGCAACCGGGGCATCGAAGTCGGAATGCCGCGAAACTCACCGAGTCAAAGCGTTTCGCCGTTTGCGGAAGAAGTCTGATGTAGAACAAGTAGCAGAAGCATACATGCTCAAGAGGGATCACCCGAAATTCAAAGGCAACTGAATTTCGGCAACCGGGGCATCGAAGTCGGAATGCCGCGAAACTCACCGAGTCAAAGCGTTTCGCCGTTTGCGGAAGAAGTCTGATGTAGAACAAGTAGCAGAAGCATACATGCTCAAGAGGGATCACCCGAAATTCAAAGGCAACTGAATTTCGGCAACCGGGGCATCGAAGTCGGAATGCCGCGAAACTCACCGAGTCAAAGCGTTTCGCCGTTTGCGGAAGAAGTCTGATGTAGAACAAGTAGCAGAAGCATACATGCTCAAGAGGGATCACCCGAAATTCAAAGGCAACTGAATTTCGGCAACCGGGGCATCGAAGTCGGAATGCCGCGAAACTCACCGAGTCAAAGCGTTTCGCCGTTTGCGGAAGAAGTCTGATGTAGAACAAGTAGCAGAAGCATACATGCTCAAGAGGGATCACCCGAAATTCAAAGGCAACTGAATTTCGGCAACCGGGGCATCGAAGTCGGAATGCCGCGAAACTCACCGAGTCAAAGCGTTTCGCCGTTTGCGGAAGAAGTCTGATGTAGAACAAGTAGCAGAAGCATACATGCTCAAGAGGGATCACCCGAAATTCAAAGGCAACTGAATTTCGGCAACCGGGGCATCGAAGTCGGAATGCCGCGAAACTCACCGAGTCAAAGCGTTTCGCCGTTTGCGGAAGAAGTCTGATGTAGAACAAGTAGCAGAAGCATACATGCTCAAGAGGGATCACCCGAAATTCAAAGGCAACTGAATTTCGGCAACCGGGGCATCGAAGTCGGAATGCCGCGAAACTCACCGAGTCAAAGCGTTTCGCCGTTTGCGGAAGAAGTCTGATGTAGAACAAGTAGCAGAAGCATACATGCTCAAGAGGGATCACCCGAAATTCAAAGGCAACTGAATTTCGGCAACCGGGGCATCGAAGTCGGAATGCCGCGAAACTCACCGAGTCAAAGCGTTTCGCCGTTTGCGGAAGAAGTCTGATGTAGAACAAGTAGCAGAAGCATACATGCTCAAGAGGGATCACCCGAAATTCAAAGGCAACTGAATTTCGGCAACCGGGGCATCGAAGTCGGAATGCCGCGAAACTCACCGAGTCAAAGCGTTTCGCCGTTTGCGGAAGAAGTCTGATGTAGAACAAGTAGCAGAAGCATACATGCTCAAGAGGGATCACCCGAAATTCAAAGGCAACTGAATTTCGGCAACCGGGGCATCGAAGTCGGAATGCCGCGAAACTCACCGAGTCAAAGCGTTTCGCCGTTTGCGGAAGAAGTCTGATGTAGAACAAGTAGCAGAAGCATACATGCTCAAGAGGGATCACCCGAAATTCAAAGGCAACTGAATTTCGGCAACCGGGGCATCGAAGTCGGAATGCCGCGAAACTCACCGAGTCAAAGCGTTTCGCCGTTTGCGGAAGAAGTCTGATGTAGAACAAGTAGCAGAAGCATACATGCTCAAGAGGGATCACCCGAAATTCAAAGGCAACTGAATTTCGGCAACCGGGGCATCGAAGTCGGAATGCCGCGAAACTCACCGAGTCAAAGCGTTTCGCCGTTTGCGGAAGAAGTCTGATGTAGAACAAGTAGCAGAAGCATACATGCTCAAGAGGGATCACCCGAAATTCAAAGGCAACTGAATTTCGGCAACCGGGGCATCGAAGTCGGAATGCCGCGAAACTCACCGAGTCAAAGCGTTTCGCCGTTTGCGGAAGAAGTCTGATGTAGAACAAGTAGCAGAAGCATACATGCTCAAGAGGGATCACCCGAAATTCAAAGGCAACTGAATTTCGGCAACCGGGGCATCGAAGTCGGAATGCCGCGAAACTCACCGAGTCAAAGCGTTTCGCCGTTTGCGGAAAGAAGTCTGATGTAGAACAAGTAGCAGAAGCATACATGCTCAAGAGGGATCACCCGAAATTCAAAGGCAACTGAATTTCGGCAACCGGGGCATCGAAGTCGGAATGCCGCGAAACTCACCGAGTCAAAGCGTTTCGCCGTTTGCGGAAGAAGTCTGATGTAGAACAAGTAGCAGAAGCATACATGCTCAAGAGGGATCACCCGAAATTCAAAGGCAACTGAATTTCGGCAACCGGGGCATCGAAGTCGGAATGCCGCGAAACTCACCGAGTCAAAGCGTTTCGCCGTTTGCGGAAGAAGTCTGATGTAGAACAAGTAGCAGAAGCATACATGCTCAAGAGGGATCACCCGAAATTCAAAGGCAACTGAATTTCGGCAACCGGGGCATCGAAGTCGGAATGCCGCGAAACTCACCGAGTCAAAGCGTTTCGCCGTTTGCGGAAGAAGTCTGATGTAGAACAAGTAGCAGAAGCATACATGCTCAAGAGGGATCACCCGAAATTCAAAGGCAACTGAATTTCGGCAACCGGGGCATCGAAGTCGGAATGCCGCGAAACTCACCGAGTCAAAGCGTTTCGCCGTTTGCGGAAGAAGTCTGATGTAGAACAAGTAGCAGAAGCATACATGCTCAAGAGGGATCACCCGAAATTCAAAGGCAACTGAATTTCGGCAACCGGGGCATCGAAGTCGGAATGCCGCGAAACTCACCGAGTCAAAGCGTTTCGCCGTTTGCGGAAGAAGTCTGATGTAGAACAAGTAGCAGAAGCATACATGCTCAAGAGGGATCACCCGAAATTCAAAGGCAACTGAATTTCGGCAACCGGGGCATCGAAGTCGGAATGCCGCGAAACTCACCGAGTCAAAGCGTTTCGCCGTTTGCGGAAGAAGTCTGATGTAGAACAAGTAGCAGAAGCATACATGCTCAAGAGGGATCACCCGAAATTCAAAGGCAACTGAATTTCGGCAACCGGGGCATCGAAGTCGGAATGCCGCGAAACTCACCGAGTCAAAGCGTTTCGCCGTTTGCGGAAGAAGTCTGATGTAGAACAAGTAGCAGAAGCATACATGCTCAAGAGGGATCACCCGAAATTCAAAGGCAACTGAATTTCGGCAACCGGGGCATCGAAGTCGGAATGCCGCGAAACTCACCGAGTCAAAGCGTTTCGCCGTTTGCGGAAGAAGTCTGATGTAGAACAAGTAGCAGAAGCATACATGCTCAAGAGGGATCACCCGAAATTCAAAGGCAACTGAATTTCGGCAACCGGGGCATCGAAGTCGGAATGCCGCGAAACTCACCGAGTCAAAGCGTTTCGCCGTTTGCGGAAGAAGTCTGATGTAGAACAAGTAGCAGAAGCATACATGCTCAAGAGGGATCACCCGAAATTCAAAGGCAACTGAATTTCGGCAACCGGGGCATCGAAGTCGGAATGCCGCGAAACTCACCGAGTCAAAGCGTTTCGCCGTTTGCGGAAGAAGTCTGATGTAGAACAAGTAGCAGAAGCATACATGCTCAAGAGGGATCACCCGAAATTCAAAGGCAACTGAATTTCGGCAACCGGGGCATCGAAGTCGGAATGCCGCGAAACTCACCGAGTCAAAGCGTTTCGCCGTTTGCGGAAGAAGTCTGATGTAGAACAAGTAGCAGAAGCATACATGCTCAAGAGGGATCACCCGAAATTCAAAGGCAACTGAATTTCGGCAACCGGGGCATCGAAGTCGGAATGCCGCGAAACTCACCGAGTCAAAGCGTTTCGCCGTTTGCGGAAGAAGTCTGATGTAGAACAAGTAGCAGAAGCATACATGCTCAAGAGGGATCACCCGAAATTCAAAGGCAACTGAATTTCGGCAACCGGGGCATCGAAGTCGGAATGCCGCGAAACTCACCGAGTCAAAGCGTTTCGCCGTTTGCGGAAGAAGTCTGATGTAGAACAAGTAGCAGAAGCATACATGCTCAAGAGGGATCACCCGAAATTCAAAGGCAACTGAATTTCGGCAACCGGGGCATCGAAGTCGGAATGCCGCGAAACTCACCGAGTCAAAGCGTTTCGCCGTTTGCGGAAGAAGTCTGATGTAGAACAAGTAGCAGAAGCATACATGCTCAAGAGGGATCACCCGAAATTCAAAGGCAACTGAATTTCGGCAACCGGGGCATCGAAGTCGGAATGCCGCGAAACTCACCGAGTCAAAGCGTTTCGCCGTTTGCGGAAGAAGTCTGATGTAGAACAAGTAGCAGAAGCATACATGCTCAAGAGGGATCACCCGAAATTCAAAGGCAACTGAATTTCGGCAACCGGGGCATCGAAGTCGGAATGCCGCGAAACTCACCGAGTCAAAGCGTTTCGCCGTTTGCGGAAGAAGTCTGATGTAGAACAAGTAGCAGAAGCATACATGCTCAAGAGGGATCACCCGAAATTCAAAGGCAACTGAATTTCGGCAACCGGGGCATCGAAGTCGGAATGCCGCGAAACTCACCGAGTCAAAGCGTTTCGCCGTTTGCGGAAGAAGTCTGATGTAGAACAAGTAGCAGAAGCATACATGCTCAAGAGGGATCACCCGAAATTCAAAGGCAACTGAATTTCGGCAACCGGGGCATCGAAGTCGGAATGCCGCGAAACTCACCGAGTCAAAGCGTTTCGCCGTTTGCGGAAGAAGTCTGATGTAGAACAAGTAGCAGAAGCATACATGCTCAAGAGGGATCACCCGAAATTCAAAGGCAACTGAATTTCGGCAACCGGGGCATCGAAGTCGGAATGCCGCGAAACTCACCGAGTCAAAGCGTTTCGCCGTTTGCGGAAGAAGTCTGATGTAGAACAAGTAGCAGAAGCATACATGCTCAAGAGGGATCACCCGAAATTCAAAGGCAACTGAATTTCGGCAACCGGGGCATCGAAGTCGGAATGCCGCGAAACTCACCGAGTCAAAGCGTTTCGCCGTTTGCGGAAGAAGTCTGATGTAGAACAAGTAGCAGAAGCATACATGCTCAAGAGGGATCACCCGAAATTCAAAGGCAACTGAATTTCGGCAACCGGGGCATCGAAGTCGGAATGCCGCGAAACTCACCGAGTCAAAGCGTTTCGCCGTTTGCGGAAGAAGTCTGATGTAGAACAAGTAGCAGAAGCATACATGCTCAAGAGGGATCACCCGAAATTCAAAGGCAACTGAATTTCGGCAACCGGGGCATCGAAGTCGGAATGCCGCGAAACTCACCGAGTCAAAGCGTTTCGCCGTTTGCGGAAGAAGTCTGATGTAGAACAAGTAGCAGAAGCATACATGCTCAAGAGGGATCACCCGAAATTCAAAGGCAACTGAATTTCGGCAACCGGGGCATCGAAGTCGGAATGCCGCGAAACTCACCGAGTCAAAGCGTTTCGCCGTTTGCGGAAGAAGTCTGATGTAGAACAAGTAGCAGAAGCATACATGCTCAAGAGGGATCACCCGAAATTCAAAGGCAACTGAATTTCGGCAACCGGGGCATCGAAGTCGGAATGCCGCGAAACTCACCGAGTCAAAGCGTTTCGCCGTTTGCGGAAGAAGTCTGATGTAGAACAAGTAGCAGAAGCATACATGCTCAAGAGGGATCACCCGAAATTCAAAGGCAACTGAATTTCGGCAACCGGGGCATCGAAGTCGGAATGCCGCGAAACTCACCGAGTCAAAGCGTTTCGCCGTTTGCGGAAGAAGTCTGATGTAGAACAAGTAGCAGAAGCATACATGCTCAAGAGGGATCACCCGAAATTCAAAGGCAACTGAATTTCGGCAACCGGGGCATCGAAGTCGGAATGCCGCGAAACTCACCGAGTCAAAGCGTTTCGCCGTTTGCGGAAGAAGTCTGATGTAGAACAAGTAGCAGAAGCATACATGCTCAAGAGGGATCACCCGAAATTCAAAGGCAACTGAATTTCGGCAACCGGGGCATCGAAGTCGGAATGCCGCGAAACTCACCGAGTCAAAGCGTTTCGCCGTTTGCGGAAGAAGTCTGATGTAGAACAAGTAGCAGAAGCATACATGCTCAAGAGGGATCACCCGAAATTCAAAGGCAACTGAATTTCGGCAACCGGGGCATCGAAGTCGGAATGCCGCGAAACTCACCGAGTCAAAGCGTTTCGCCGTTTGCGGAAGAAGTCTGATGTAGAACAAGTAGCAGAAGCATACATGCTCAAGAGGGATCACCCGAAATTCAAAGGCAACTGAATTTCGGCAACCGGGGCATCGAAGTCGGAATGCCGCGAAACTCACCGAGTCAAAGCGTTTCGCCGTTTGCGGAAGAAGTCTGATGTAGAACAAGTAGCAGAAGCATACATGCTCAAGAGGGATCACCCGAAATTCAAAGGCAACTGAATTTCGGCAACCGGGGCATCGAAGTCGGAATGCCGCGAAACTCACCGAGTCAAAGCGTTTCGCCGTTTGCGGAAGAAGTCTGATGTAGAACAAGTAGCAGAAGCATACATGCTCAAGAGGGATCACCCGAAATTCAAAGGCAACTGAATTTCGGCAACCGGGGCATCGAAGTCGGAATGCCGCGAAACTCACCGAGTCAAAGCGTTTCGCCGTTTGCGGAAGAAGTCTGATGTAGAACAAGTAGCAGAAGCATACATGCTCAAGAGGGATCACCCGAAATTCAAAGGCAACTGAATTTCGGCAACCGGGGCATCGAAGTCGGAATGCCGCGAAACTCACCGAGTCAAAGCGTTTCGCCGTTTGCGGAAGAAGTCTGATGTAGAACAAGTAGCAGAAGCATACATGCTCAAGAGGGATCACCCGAAATTCAAAGGCAACTGAATTTCGGCAACCGGGGCATCGAAGTCGGAATGCCGCGAAACTCACCGAGTCAAAGCGTTTCGCCGTTTGCGGAAGAAGTCTGATGTAGAACAAGTAGCAGAAGCATACATGCTCAAGAGGGATCACCCGAAATTCAAAGGCAACTGAATTTCGGCAACCGGGGCATCGAAGTCGGAATGCCGCGAAACTCACCGAGTCAAAGCGTTTCGCCGTTTGCGGAAGAAGTCTGATGTAGAACAAGTAGCAGAAGCATACATGCTCAAGAGGGATCACCCGAAATTCAAAGGCAACTGAATTTCGGCAACCGGGGCATCGAAGTCGGAATGCCGCGAAACTCACCGAGTCAAAGCGTTTCGCCGTTTGCGGAAGAAGTCTGATGTAGAACAAGTAGCAGAAGCATACATGCTCAAGAGGGATCACCCGAAATTCAAAGGCAACTGAATTTCGGCAACCGGGGCATCGAAGTCGGAATGCCGCGAAACTCACCGAGTCAAAGCGTTTCGCCGTTTGCGGAAGAAGTCTGATGTAGAACAAGTAGCAGAAGCATACATGCTCAAGAGGGATCACCCGAAATTCAAAGGCAACTGAATTTCGGCAACCGGGGCATCGAAGTCGGAATGCCGCGAAACTCACCGAGTCAAAGCGTTTCGCCGTTTGCGGAAGAAGTCTGATGTAGAACAAGTAGCAGAAGCATACATGCTCAAGAGGGATCACCCGAAATTCAAAGGCAACTGAATTTCGGCAACCGGGGCATCGAAGTCGGAATGCCGCGAAACTCACCGAGTCAAAGCGTTTCGCCGTTTGCGGAAGAAGTCTGATGTAGAACAAGTAGCAGAAGCATACATGCTCAAGAGGGATCACCCGAAATTCAAAGGCAACTGAATTTCGGCAACCGGGGCATCGAAGTCGGAATGCCGCGAAACTCACCGAGTCAAAGCGTTTCGCCGTTTGCGGAAGAAGTCTGATGTAGAACAAGTAGCAGAAGCATACATGCTCAAGAGGCAAAGGCAACTGAATTTCGGCAACCGGGGCATCGAAGTCGGAATGCCGCGAAACTCACCGAGTCAAAGCGTTTCGCCGTTTGCGGAAGAAGTCTGATGTAGAACAAGTAGCAGAAGCATACATGCTCAAGAGGGATCACCCGAAATTCAAAGGCAACTGAATTTCGGCAACCGGGGCATCGAAGTCGGAATGCCGCGAAACTCACCGAGTCAAAGCGTTTCGCCGTTTGCGGAAGAAGTCTGATGTAGAACAAGTAGCAGAAGCATACATGCTCAAGAGGGATCACCCGAAATTCAAAGGCAACTGAATTTCGGCAACCGGGGCATCGAAGTCGGAATGCCGCGAAACTCACCGAGTCAAAGCGTTTCGCCGTTTGCGGAAGAAGTCTGATGTAGAACAAGTAGCAGAAGCATACATGCTCAAGAGGGATCACCCGAAATTCAAAGGCAACTGAATTTCGGCAACCGGGGCATCGAAGTCGGAATGCCGCGAAACTCACCGAGTCAAAGCGTTTCGCCGTTTGCGGAAGAAGTCTGATGTAGAACAAGTAGCAGAAGCATACATGCTCAAGAGGGATCACCCGAAATTCAAAGGCAACTGAATTTCGGCAACCGGGGCATCGAAGTCGGAATGCCGCGAAACTCACCGAGTCAAAGCGTTTCGCCGTTTGCGGAAGAAGTCTGATGTAGAACAAGTAGCAGAAGCATACATGCTCAAGAGGGATCACCCGAAATTCAAAGGCAACTGAATTTCGGCAACCGGGGCATCGAAGTCGGAATGCCGCGAAACTCACCGAGTCAAAGCGTTTCGCCGTTTGCGGAAGAAGTCTGATGTAGAACAAGTAGCAGAAGCATACATGCTCAGATCACCCGAAATTCAAAGGCAACTGAATTTCGGCAACCGGGGCATCGAAGTCGGAATGCCGCGAAACTCACCGAGTCAAAGCGTTTCGCCGTTTGCGGAAGAAGTCTGATGTAGAACAAGTAGCAGAAGCATACATGCTCAAGAGGGATCACCCGAAATTCAAAGGCAACTGAATTTCGGCAACCGGGGCATCGAAGTCGGAATGCCGCGAAACTCACCGAGTCAAAGCGTTTCGCCGTTTGCGGAAGAAGTCTGATGTAGAACAAGTAGCAGAAGCATACATGCTCAAGAGGGATCACCCGAAATTCAAAGGCAACTGAATTTCGGCAAACGGGGCATCGAAGTCGGAATGCCGCGAAACTCACCGAGTCAAAGCGTTTCGCCGTTTGCGGAAGAAGTCTGATGTAGAACAAGTAGCAGAAGCATACATGCTCAAGAGGGATCACCCGAAATTCAAAGGCAACTGAATTTCGGCAACCGGGGCATCGAAGTCGGAATGCCGCGAAACTCACCGAGTCAAAGCGTTTCGCCGTTTGCGGAAGAAGTCTGATGTAGAACAAGTAGCAGAAGCATACATGCTCAAGAGGGATCACCCGAAATTCAAAGGCAACTGAATTTCGGCAACCGGGGCATCGAAGTCGGAATGCCGCGAAACTCACCGAGTCAAAGCGTTTCGCCGTTTGCGGAAGAAGTCTGATGTAGAACAAGTAGCAGAAGCATACATGCTCAAGAGGGATCACCCGAAATTCAAAGGCAACTGAATTTCGGCAACCGGGGCATCGAAGTCGGAATGCCGCGAAACTCACCGAGTCAAAGCGTTTCGCCGTTTGCGGAAGAAGTCTGATGTAGAACAAGTAGCAGAAGCATACATGCTCAAGAGGGATCACCCGAAATTCAAAGGCAACTGAATTTCGGCAACCGGGGCATCGAAGTCGGAATGCCGCGAAACTCACCGAGTCAAAGCGTTTCGCCGTTTGCGGAAGAAGTCTGATGTAGAACAAGTAGCAGAAGCATACATGCTCAAGAGGGATCACCCGAAATTCAAAGGCAACTGAATTTCGGCAACCGGGGCATCGAAGTCGGAATGCCGCGAAACTCACCGAGTCAAAGCGTTTCGCCGTTTGCGGAAGAAGTCTGATGTAGAACAAGTAGCAGAAGCATACATGCTCAAGAGGGATCACCCGAAATTCAAAGGCAACTGAATTTCGGCAACCGGGGCATCGAAGTCGGAATGCCGCGAAACTCACCGAGTCAAAGCGTTTCGCCGTTTGCGGAAGAAGTCTGATGTAGAACAAGTAGCAGAAGCATACATGCTCAAGAGGGATCACCCGAAATTCAAAGGCAACTGAATTTCGGCAACCGGGGCATCGAAGTCGGAATGCCGCGAAACTCACCGAGTCAAAGCGTTTCGCCGTTTGCGGAAGAAGTCTGATGTAGAACAAGTAGCAGAAGCATACATGCTCAAGAGGGATCACCCGAAATTCAAAGGCAACTGAATTTCGGCAACCGGGGCATCGAAGTCGGAATGCCGCGAAACTCACCGAGTCAAAGCGTTTCGCCGTTTGCGGAAGAAGTCTGATGTAGAACAAGTAGCAGAAGCATACATGCTCAAGAGGGATCACCCGAAATTCAAAGGCAACTGAATTTCGGCAACCGGGGCATCGAAGTCGGAATGCCGCGAAACTCACCGAGTCAAAGCGTTTCGCCGTTTGCGGAAGAAGTCTGATGTAGAACAAGTAGCAGAAGCATACATGCTCAAGAGGGATCACCCGAAATTCAAAGGCAACTGAATTTCGGCAACCGGGGCATCGAAGTCGGAATGCCGCGAAACTCACCGAGTCAAAGCGTTTCGCCGTTTGCGGAAGAAGTCTGATGTAGAACAAGTAGCAGAAGCATACATGCTCAAGAGGGATCACCCGAAATTCAAAGGCAACTGAATTTCGGCAACCGGGGCATCGAAGTCGGAATGCCGCGAAACTCACCGAGTCAAAGCGTTTCGCCGTTTGCGGAAGAAGTCTGATGTAGAACAAGTAGCAGAAGCATACATGCTCAAGAGGGATCACCCGAAATTCAAAGGCAACTGAATTTCGGCAACCGGGCATCGAAGTCGGAATGCCGCGAAACTCACCGAGTCAAAGCGTTTCGCCGTTTGCGGAAGAAGTCTGATGTAGAACAAGTAGCAGAAGCATACATGCTCAAGAGGGATCACCCGAAATTCAAAGGCAACTGAATTTCGGCAACCGGGCATCGAAGTCGGAATGCCGCGAAACTCACCGAGTCAAAGCGTTTCGCCTTTGCGGAAGAAGTCTGATGTAGAACAAGTAGCAGAAGCATACATGCTCAAAGGCAACTGAATTTCGGCAACGGGGCATCGAAGTCGGAATGCCGCGAAACTCACCGAGTCAAAGCGTTTCGCCGTTTGCGGAAGAAGTCTGATGTAGAACAAGTAGCAGAAGCATACATGCTCAAGAGGGATCACCCGAAATTCAAAGGCAACTGAATTTCGGCAACCGGGGCATCGAAGTCGGAATGCCGCGAAACTCACCGAGTCAAAGCGTTTCGCCGTTTGCGGAAAGAAGTCTGATGTAGAACAAGTAGCAGAAGCATACATGCTCAAGAGGGATCACCCGAAATTCAAAGGCAACTGAATTTCGGCAACCGGGGCATCGAAGTCGGAATGCCGCGAAACTCACCGAGTCAAAGCGTTTCGCCGTTTGCGGAAGAAGTCTGATGTAGAACAAGTAGCAGAAGCATACATGCTCAAGAGGGATCACCCGAAATTCAAAGGCAACTGAATTTCGGCAACCGGGCATCGAAGTCGGAATGCCGCGAAACTCACCGAGTCAAAGCGTTTCGCGTTTGCGGAAGAAGTGATGTAGAACAAGTAGCAGAAGCATACATGCTCAAGAGGGATCACCCGAAATTCAAAGGCAACTGAATTTCGGCAACCGGGGCATCGAAGTCGGAATGCCGCGAAACTCACCGAGTCAAAGCGTTTCGCCGTTTGCGGAAGGAAGTCTGATGTAGAACAAGTAGCAGAAGCATACATGCTCAAGAGGGATCACCCGAAATTCAAAGGCAACTGAATTTCGGCAACCGGGGCATCGAAGTCGGAATGCCGCGAAACTCACCGAGTCAAAGCGTTTCGCCGTTTGCGGAAGAAGTCTGATGTAGAACAAGTAGCAGAAGCATACATGCTCAAGAGGGATCACCCGAAATTCAAAGGCAACTGAATTTCGGCAACCGGGGCATCGAAGTCGGAATGCCGCGAAACTCACCGAGTCAAAGCGTTTCGCCGTTTGCGGAAGAAGTCTGATGTAGAACAAGTAGCAGAAGCATACATGCTCAAGAGGGATCACCCGAAATTCAAAGGCAACTGAATTTCGGCAACGGGGCATCGAAGTCGGAATGCCGCGAAACTCACCGAGTCAAAGCGTTTCGCCGTTTGCGGAAGAAGTCTGATGTAGAACAAGTAGCAGAAGCATACATGCTCAAGAGGGATCACCCGAAATTCAAAGGCAACTGAATTTCGGCAACCGGGGCATCGAAGTCGGAATGCCGCGAAACTCACCGAGTCAAAGCGTTTCGCCGTTTGCGGAAGAAAGTCTGATGTAGAACAAGTAGCAGAAGCATACATGCTCAAGAGGGATCACCCGAAATTCAAAGGAAAAAAAATTTCGGCCACGGGAGCATCGAAGTCGGAATGCCGCGAAAATCACCGAAGGTCAACGCGTTTCGCCATTTGCGGAAGGAAGGGTGGATGTGATAACAAGTAGCAGATGGATACATGCTTCCAGAGGGATCCACCCGAAATTCAAAGGCGCAACTGCATTTCGGCACAACGGGGCATCGAAAGTCGGGAACGCCGCGAAATTCACCGAGTGAAAGCGTTTTCGCTCGTCTTGAGGAAGAAAGTCTGAAGGTAGAAAACATGTTGCAGAAGCATGATGCTCAAGGAGGGAGCACCCGAAATTCAATGGCCACTGAATTTCGGCAACCGGCGGCATCGAAGTCGGAATGCCGCGAAAATCAAGGATGGTCAAAGCGTTTCGCTGTTTGAGGAGGAAGTGTGATGTAGAACAAGTAGGCCGAAGCTTATTGCTCAAGAGGGATCACCCGATAATTCAAAAGGCAAAAGCATTTCGAGCAACCGGGTGTGCATCGAAGGTGGAATGCCGGCTAAACTCACCGAGTGAAAGCGTTTACGCCGTATTGCTAGAAGAAAGTTGGATGTAGAACAAGTAGCAGAAGCATAGTAGATGCTCAAGAGGGATCACCCGAAAATTCCAAAGGCAACTGAATTTCGGCAACCGGGGCATCCGAATGCGGAATGCCGCAAAAAACTCACAGAGTCCCAGCGTTTCGATGTTTGCGGAAGGATGTGTGATGTAGAACAAGGTAGCAGAAGCACACATGCACAAGAGGCATCTCCGCAATCCGTTGCCACGAAATTCAACAAAGGCAACTGAATTTCTGAGCAACAGGGGCATCGAACGTCGGAATGCTGTGAGAACTAACCGAGTCCAAAGCGTTTTTCGCATTAGTGCGGAAGGAAGAGTGCTGTAGAACAAGTAGCAGAAGCATACTTGCATCAAGAGGGATCACCCGAAATTCCAAAGCAACTGAATTTCGGCAAACGGAGGATCGAAGTCGGAATGCCGCGAACCTCACCGAGTGAAAGCGTTTCGCCGTTTGCGTAAGAAGTCTGCTGTTAGAACACGTAAGCAGAAGCTTAGATGCACAAGAGCGATCACCCCGAAATTAAAAGGCATATGAATTTCGGCAACCGGCGCATCGATGGCGGAATGCCAAGAAAATCACGGGTGTCAAAGCGTTTCGAGTTTGTGACGTATGAAGTCTGATGTAGAACAAGTAGCAGAAGATTAGTGTTCAAGAGTTCACCCGAAATATCAAAGGCAATTGCATTTCGGTAACCGGGGCATCGATTCGGAATGCCTGCGAAACTCATGAGTCAAAGCGTTTTCTCCGTTTGCGGAATGATAGTGTGATGTAGAACACGGTCGCAAAAGACATACAGGATTTAGAGGGTTCACACCGAAAGTCAAAGCGCAAACTGGAATTTCGGCAACCGAGGCATGGAATTTCAGAATGCCGCGAAACTCACCGAGTGAAAGCGTTTTTGCTCCATTTGCAGGAAGAATGTCTGATGTACGAACAAGTAGCAGAAGCATAGTGCTCAAGAGGGATCACCCGAAATTCAAAGGAAAAAAATTTCGGCAACTGGGGCATCGAAGTCGGAATGTTTGCGAAAATCACCGAGTCAAAGCGTTTCGAATTTGCTGGAAGGAAGTGTGTTGTAGAACAAGTAGGGAAGCATACATGCTCAAGAGGGATCATCCGAAATTCAAAGGCAACTGCATTTTTCGGCAAGGGGGGCAACGAAGTCGGTATGCCGCGAAAACTAACCGAGTGAAAGCGATTCGCCGTTTGCAGAAGAAAGTCTGATGTAGAACAAAGTAGCAGAAGCATAGATGCTCAAGAGGGATCACCCGAAATTCAAAGGGCACTGAATTTCGGCATACCGGGGTCAATCGAAGGCGGGATTGCTGCGAAACTCACAGATTCAAAGCGTTTGATGTGTTGGGGAGGATGTGTGATGTTGAACAAGTAAGCAGAAGCATAGATGCTCAAGAGGGATCACCGAAATTAAAAGGCAACTGAATATCGGCAACCGGGGCATCCGAGTCGGAAAGCCGCGAAACTCACCGAGTGAAAGCGTTTCGCTGTTTGCAGAAGAAGTCTGATGGTAGAAAAAGTAGCAGAAGCATAGATGCTCAAGAGGGATCACGAAAATTCAAAGGCATTGAATTTCGGGAATCGGGGCATCGAGGTCGGGGAATGGGCCAAAAAACACAGAGTCAAAGGTGTTTCGTGTTTGAGGCTGAATGTGTGGATGTAGAACAAGTAGAAGAACTATAACATGCTCAAGCGGGTTCACCCGAAATTTCAAAGGCAACTGAATTTCAGGGAAAGGGGCATCGAAGTCGTAATGCCGCGAAACTCAATGAGTCAAAGCGTTTCGATTTGCGGAAGGAAGTGTGATGTATAACAAGTAGCAAACGCATATTTGCTCAAGAGGGATAACTCGTACATTCAAAGGCAACTGAATTTTTTTTTTTCGGGCAACCGGTGGCATCGAAGTCGTAAGGTCGCGAAACTCACCGAGTCAAAGCGTTTCGCCGTTTGCGGAAGAAGGTGAATATTAGAACAAGTAGCAGACGCATAACTGCCTAAGATGGATCACCCGAAATTCAAAGGCAACTGAATTTCGGCAACGGGGCATCGAAGTAGGAATGCTCGCGAAGTAACCGAGTCAAATGTTTCGTGGTTTGCGAAGGAAGTGTGATCTAGAACAAGTTAGCAGAAGAACATGTAAGAGGGATCTCCCGAAATTCAGTTGCGAAATTCAAAGGCAACTGAATTTCGGCAACGGGGCATCGAAAGTGGAAATGCCGCGAAACTCACCGAGGCTCAACGCGTTTCGCCATTTGCGGAATGGAGTCTGATGTAGAACACGTAGCCGAAAACATACATGCTCAAGAGGGATCACCAGAAATTAAACGGCAAATGAATTTCGGCAACAGGGGCATCGAGGTGTAGTCGGACATGCAGCGAAACTCACCGACGTGAAAGCGTTTCGCGTATGCAGAACCAAGTTCTGATGTAGAACAAGTAGCAGAAAGCATAGAATTACACAGTCAAGAGGGATCCACCGAAATTCAAAGGCTATATGAATTTCGGCTGAACCGGGGCATCGAGGTTGGAATTCAAGAAACTCCGGAGTCAAAGCGTTACGAGTTTGTGGAAGGAGTAAGATGATGAAGAACAAGTCGCAGACGCATAAGTGATCAAGAGGGATCACCGAAAATTCAAAGGCAATTGAATTTCGGTTACCGGGGGATGGAATTTCGAAATGCGGAGTAACTCATCGAGTCAAAGCGTTTTCCTATTTGTGCAAGAAAGTGTGATCGTAGAAAAAGTAGCAGAAGCCTAGGCTCAAGAGTGTTCACCCGAAGTTCAAAGGCAAATGAATTTCGGCATACGAGCATGCGATTCGGAATGGTCGCGAAACTCACCGAGTGAAAGCGTTTCACTATTTGCGGAAGAAAGTCTGTTGGTAGAACAAGTAGCAGAAGCATTCGATTGTCAAGAGGGATCACCCGAAATTACAAAAGGCAATGGAATTTCGGCAACCGGGGCATCGAAGTCGGAAAAATGCCGCGAAAATCACCGATTCAAAGCGTTTCGCATTTTGCGGAAGGAAGTCGTGTATGTAGAACACGTAGCCGAAGCCATACATGCTCAAGATGGATCACCCGAAATTCAAAGGCAACAGAATTTCGGAAGGCGGGGCATCGAAGTCGGAATGCCGCTGAAACTCATGAGTGGGAAAGCGTCTTCGCCGTTTGCAGAAGAACGTCTGATGTAGTAACATAGTAGCAGAGATCGTACATGCTCAAGAGGGATCACCAGTAATTCAAAGGCAACTGGAATTTCGGCAACACGGGAAATCGAAGTCGGAATGTCGCAGAAACTCAACGAGGTCAAAGCGTTTCGCCGTTTGCGGAAGGGAGTGTTGATTATAGATTCAAGTACGCCAAAAGCATTACATGATCAAGATGGATCACCCGAAAATTCAAATCAACTGAATTTCGGCATCCCAGGGGGCATCGATAGTCGGAAAGCGGCGAGTCACCGAGTCTCAGAAGCGGTTTCGGTGTATGCGGATAGTGTAAGTGTGAATCTAGAACTTGTTAGCAGCAGCATACCTGCTCAAGAGGGATTCGAAATTTAGTTGCACGAAAGTCAAGGCATGAATATCGGCAAACGGGGCATCGAAGTCGGAATGCCGCGAAACTCACCGAGTCAAAGCTGTTTCGCCATTTGAGGTGAAGGAGTGTGAGGTAGATACGAGATAGCAGAAGCATATTGCTCAAGAGGGATCACCCCGAAAATTCAAAGCGCAATTGAATTTTCGGCTAACCGGGGCATCGAAGTCGGATTAAATGCCGCGAAACTCATCAGAGTGGTAACAGCGTTGTCGCCGTTTGCTAGGAAGAATAGTCTGATGTGATATCTAAGTAGCAGAAGTCATAGATGCTCTAGAGGGATACACCCGAACTTCAAAGGCAAATGAATTTCGGCAAATCGGGGGATCGAAGTCGGAATGCCGCGAAACTCACCGAGTCAAAGCGTTTCGCCGTTTGCGGAAGAAGTCTGATGTAGAACAAGTAGCAGAAGCATACATGCTCAAGAGGGATCACCCGAAATTCAAAGGCAACTGAATTTCGGCAACCGGGCATCGAAGTCGGAATGCCGCGAAACTCACCGAGTCAAAGCGTTTCGCCGTTTGCGGAAGAAGTCTGATGTAGAACAAGTAGCAGAAGCATACATGCTCAAGAGGGATCACCGAAATTCAAAGGCAACTGAATTTCGGCAACCGGGGCATCGAAGTCGGAATGCCGCGAAACTCACCGAGTCAAAGCGTTTCGCCGTTTGCGGAAGAAGTCTGATGTAGAACAAGTAGCAGAAGCATACATGCTCAAGAGGGATCACCCGAAATTCAAAGGCAACTGAATTTCGGCAACCGGGGCATCGAAGTCGGAATGCCGCGAAACTCACCGAGTCAAAGCGTTTCGCCGTTTGCGGAAGAAGTCTGATGTAGAACAAGTAGCAGAAGCATACATGCTCAAGAGGGCAACTGAAATTTCGGCAACCGGGGCATCGAAGTCGGAATGCCGCGAAACTCACCGAGTCAAAGCGTTTCGCCGTTTGCGGAAGAAGTCTGATGTAGAACAAGTAGCAGAAGCATACATGCTCAAGAGGGATCACCCGAAATTCAAAGGCAACTGAATTTCGGCAACCGGGGCATCGAAGTCGGAATGCCGCGAAACTCACCGAGTCAAAGCGTTTCGCCGTTTGCGGAAGAAGTCTGATGTAGAACAAGTAGCAGAAGCATACATGCTCAAGAGGGATCACCCGAAATTCAAAGGCAACTGAATTTCGGCAACCGGGGCATCGAAGTCGGAATGCCGCGAAACTCACCGAGTCAAAGCGTTTCGCCGTTTGCGGAAGAAGTCTGATGTAGAACAAGTAGCAGAAGCATACATGCTCAAGAGGGATCACCCGAAATTCAAAGGCAACTGAATTTCGGCAACCGGGGCATCGAAGTCGGAATGCCGCGAAACTCACCGAGTCAAAGCGTTTCGCCGTTTGCGGAAGAAGTCTGATGTAGAACAAGTAGCAGAAGCATACATGCTCAAGAGGGATCACCCGAAATTCAAAGGCAACTGAATTTCGGCAACCGGGGCATCGAAGTCGGAATGCCGCGAAACTCACCGAGTCAAAGCGTTTCGCCGTTTGCGGAAGAAGTCTGATGTAGAACAAGTAGCAGAAGCATACATGCTCAAGAGGGATCACCCGAAATTCAAAGGCAACTGAATTTCGGCAACCGGGGCATCGAAGTCGGAATGCCGCGAAACTCACCGAGTCAAAGCGTTTCGCCGTTTGCGGAAGAAGTCTGATGTAGAACAAGTAGCAGAAGCATACATGCTCAAGAGGGATCACCCGAAATTCAAAGGCAACTGAATTTCGGCAACCGGGGCATCGAAGTCGGAATGCCGCGAAACTCACCGAGTCAAAGCGTTTCGCCGTTTGCGGAAGAAGTCTGATGTAGAACAAGTAGCAGAAGCATACATGCTCAAGAGGGATCACCCGAAATTCAAAGGCAACTGAATTTCGGCAACCGGGGCATCGAAGTCGGAATGCCGCGAAACTCACCGAGTCAAAGCGTTTCGCCGTTTGCGGAAGAAGTCTGATGTAGAACAAGTAGCAGAAGCATACATGCTCAAGAGGGATCACCCGAAATTCAAAGGCAACTGAATTTCGGCAACCGGGCATCGAAGTCGGAATGCCGCGAAACTCACCGAGTCAAAGCGTTTCGCCGTTTGCGGAAGAAGTCTGATGTAGAACAAGTAGCAGAAGCATACATGCTCAAGAGGGATCACCCGAAATTCAAAGGCAACTGAATTTCGGCAACCGGGGCATCGAAGTCGGAATGCCGCGAAACTCACCGAGTCAAAGCGTTTCGCCGTTTGGAAGAAGTCTGATGTAGAACAAGTAGCAGAAGCATACATGCTCAAGAGGGATCACCCGAAATTCAAAGGCAACTGAATTTCGGCAACCGGGCATCGAAGTCGGAATGCCGCGAAACTCACCGAGTCAAAGCGTTTCGCCGTTTGCGGAAGAAGTGTGATGTAGAACAAGTAGCAGACATACATTCATGCTCAATTCAAAGGCAACTGAATTTCGGCAACCGGGGCATCGAAGTCGGAATGCCGCGAAACTCACCGAGTCAAAGCGTTTCGCCGTTTGCGGAAGAAGTCTGATGTAGAACAAGTAGCAGAAGCATACATGCTCAAGAGGGATCACCCGAAATTCAAAGGCAACTGAATTTCGGCAACCGGGGCATCGAAGTCGGAATGCCGCGAAACTCACCGAGTCAAAGCGTTTCGCCGTTTGCGGAAGAAGTCTGATGTAGAACAAGTAGCAGAAGCATACATGCTCAAGAGGCAAAATGAATTCGGCAAAGGGGGCATCGAAGTCGGAATGCCGCGAAACTCACCGAGTCAAAGCGTTTCGCGTTTGCGGAAAGAAGTCTGATGTAGAACAAGTAGCAGAAGCATACATGCTCAAGAGGGATCACCCGAAATTCAAAGGCAACTGAATTTCGGCAACCGGGGCATCGAAGTCGGAATGCGCGAAACTCACCGAGTCAAAGCGTTTCGCCGTTTGCGGAAAGAAGTCTGATGTAGAACAAGTAGCAGAAGCATACATGCTCAAGAGGGATCACCGAAATTCAAAGGCAACTGAATTTCGGCAACCGGGCATCGAAGTCGGAATGCCGCGAAACTCACCGAGTCAAAGCGTTTCGCCGTTTGCGGAAGAAGTCTGATGTAGAACAAGTAGCAGAAGCATACATGCTCAAGAGGGATCACCCGAAATTCAAAGGCAACTGAATTTCGGCAACCGGGGCATCGAAGTCGGAATGCCGCGAAACTCACCGAGTCAAAGCGTTTCGCCGTTTGCGGAAGAAGTTGATGTAGAACAAGTAGCAGAAGCATACATGCTCAAGAGGGATCACCCGAAATTCAAAGGCAACTGAATTTCGGCAACGGGGGCATCGAAGTCGGAATGCCGCGAAACTCACCGAGTCAAAGCGTTTCGCCGTTTGCGGAAGAAGTCTGATGTAGAACAAGTAGCAGAAGCATACATGCTCAAGAGGGATCACCCGAAATTCAAAGGCAACTGAATTTCGGCAACCGGGCATCGAAAGTCGGAATGCCGCGAAACTCACCGAGTCAAAGCGTTTCGCCGTTTGCGAGAAGAAGTGTGATGTAGAACAAGTAGCAGAAGCATACATGCTCAAGAGGATCACCCGAAATTCAAAGGCAACTGAATTTCGGCAACCGGGGCATCGAAGTCGGAATGCCGCGAAACTCACCGAGTCAAAGCGTTTCGCCGTTTGCGGAAGAAGTCTGATGTAGAACAAGTAGCAGAAGCATACATGCTCAAGAGGGATCACCCGAAATTCAAAGGCAACTGAATTTCGGCAACCGGGCATCGAAGTCGGAATGCCGCGAAACTCACCGAGTCAAAGCGTTTCGCCGTTTGCGGAAGAAGTGTGATGTAGAACAAGTAGCAGAAGCATACATGCTCAAGAGGGATCACCCGAAATTCAAAGGCAACTGAATTTCGGCAACCGGGGATCGAAGTCGGAATGCCGCGAAACTCACCGAGTCAAAGCGTTTCGCCGTTTGCGGAAGAAGTCTGATGTAGAACAAGTAGCAGAAGCATACATGCTCAAGAGGGATCACCCGAAATTCAAAGGCAACTGAATTTCGGCAACCGGGGCATCGAAGTCGGAATGCCGCGAAACTCACCGAGTCAAAGCGTTTCGCCGTTTGCGGAAAGAAGTCTGATGTAGAAACAAGTAGCAGAAGCATACATGCTCAAGAGGGATCACCGAAATTCAAAGGCAACTGAATTTCGGCAACCGGGGCATCGAAGTCGGAATGCCGCGAAAAATCACCGAGTCAAAGCGTTTCGCCGTTTGCGGAAGAAGTGTGATGTAGAACAAGTAGCAGAAGCATACATGCTCAAGAGGGATCACCCGAAATTCAAAGGCAACTGAATTTCGGCAACCGGGGCATCGAAGTCGGAATGCCGCGAAACTCACCGAGTCAAAGCGTTTCGCCGTTTGCGGAAGAAGTGTGATGTAGAACAAGTAGCAGAAGCATACATGCTCAAGAGGGATCACCGAAATTCAAAGGCAACTGAATTTCGGCAACCGGGGCATCGAAGTCGGAATGCCGCGAAACTCACCGAGTCAAAGCGTTTCGCCGTTTGCGGAAGAAGTCTGTGTAGAACAAGTAAGAAGCATACATGCTCAAGAGGATCACACCGAAATTCAAAGGCAACTGAATTTCGGCAACCGGGCATCGAAGTCGGAATGCCGCGAAACTCACCGAGTCAAAGCGTTTCGCCGTTTGCGGAAGATGATGTACAAGTAGAAACATGTAGCTCAAGAGGCATCACATGCTCAAAGGCAACTGAATTTCGGCAACCGGGGCATCGAAGTCGGAATGCCGCGAAACTCACCGAGTCAAAGCGTTGCCGTTTGCGGAAAGAAGTCTGATGAGAACAAGTAGCAGAAGCATACATGCTCAAGAGGGATCACCCGAAATTCAAAGGCAACAGGAATTT
>CM055351.1:34332516-34365579 GCA_029228515.1 Populus alba x Populus x berolinensis | reverse complement strand
TTTCCGCAAACATCGAAACGCTTTGACTCGGTGAGTTTCGCGGCATTCCGACTTCGATGCCCCGGTTGCCGAAATTCAGTTGCCTTTGAATTTCGGGTGATCCCTCTTGAGCATGTATGCTTCTGCTACTTGTTCTACATCACACTTCCTTCCGCAAACATCGAAACGCTTTGACTCGGTGAGTTTCGCGGCATTCCGACTTCGATGCCCCGGTTGCCGAAATTCAGTTGCCTTTGAATTTCGGGTGATCCCTCTTGAGCATGTATGCTTCTGCTACTTGTTCTACATCACACTTCTTCCGCAAACATCGAAACGCTTTGACTCGGTGAGTTTCGCGGCATTCCGACTTCGATGCCCCGGTTGCCGAAATTCAGTTGCCTTTGAATTTCGGGTGATCCCTCTTGAGCATGTATGCTTCTGCTACTTGTTCTACATCACACTTCCTTCCGCAAACGGCGAAACGCTTTGACTCGGTGAGTTTCGCGGCATTCCGACTTCGATGCCCCGGTTGCCGAAATTCAGTTGCCTTTGAATTTCGGGTGATCCCTCTTGAGCATGTATGCTTCTGCTACTTGTTCTACATCACACTTCCTTCCGCAAACATCGAAACGCTTTGACTCGGTGAGTTTCGCGGCATTCCGACTTCGATGCCCCGGTTGCCGAAATTCAGTTGCCTTTGAATTTCGGGTGATCCCTCTTGAGCATGTATGCTTCTGCTACTTGTTCTACATCACACTTCTTCCGCAATGGCGAAACGCTTTGACTCGGTGAGTTTCGCGGCATTCCGACTTCGATGCCCGGTTGCCGAAATTCAGTTGCCTTTGAATTTCGGGTGATCCCTCTTGAGCATGTATGCTTCTGCTACTTGTTCTACATCACACTTCCTTCCGCAAACGGCGAAACGCTTTGACTCGGTGAGTTTCGCGGCATTCCGACTTCGATGCCCCGGTTGCCGAAATTCAGTTGCCTTTGAATTTCGGGTGATCCCTCTTGAGCATGTATGCTTCTGCTACTTGTTCTACATCACACTTCCTTCCGCAAACATCGAAACGCTTTGACTCGGTGAGTTTCGCGGCATTCCGACTTCGATGCCCGGTTGCCGAAATTCAGTTGCCTTTGAATTTCGGGTGATCCCTCTTGAGCATGTATGCTTCTGCTACTTGTTCTACATCACACTTCCTTCCGCAAACGGCGAAACGCTTTGACTCGGTGAGTTTCGCGGCATTCCGACTTCGATGCCCCGGTTGCCGAAATTCAGTTGCCTTTGAATTTCGGGTGATCCCTCTTGAGCATGTATGCTTCTGCTACTTGTTCTACATCACACTTCCTTCCGCAAACATCGAAACGCTTTGACTCGGTGAGTTTCGCGGCATTCCGACTTCGATGCCCCGGTTGCCGAAATTCAGTTGCCTTTGAATTTCGGGTGATCCCTCTTGAGCATGTATGCTTCTGCTACTTGTTCTACATCAGACTTCTTCCGCAAACGGCGAAACGCTTTGACTCGGTGAGTTTCGCGGCATTCCGACTTCGATGCCCCGGTTGCCGAAATTCAGTTGCCTTTGAATTTCGGGTGATCCCTCTTGAGCATGTATGCTTCTGCTACTTGTTCTACATCACACTTCCTTCCGCAAACGCGAAACGCTTTGACTCGGTGAGTTTCGCGGCATTCCGACTTCGATGCCCCGGTTGCCGAAATTCAGTTGCCTTTGAATTTCGGGTGATCCCTCTTGAGCATGTATGCTTCTGCTACTTGTTCTACATCACACTTCCTTCCGCAAACGGCGAAACGCTTTGACTCGGTGAGTTTCGCGGCATTCCGACTTCGATGCCCCGGTTGCCGAAATTCAGTTGCCTTTGAATTTCGGGTGATCCCTCTTGAGCATGTATGCTTCTGCTACTTGTTCTACATCACACTTCCTTCCGCAAACATCGAAACGCTTTGACTCGGTGAGTTTCGCGGCATTCCGACTTCGATGCCCCGGTTGCCGAAATTCAGTTGCCTTTGAATTTCGGGTGATCCCTCTTGAGCATGTATGCTTCTGCTACTTGTTCTACATCAGACTTCTTCCGCAAATGGCGAAACGCTTTGACTCGGTGAGTTTCGCGGCATTCCGACTTCGATGCCCCGGTTGCCGAAATTCAGTTGCCTTTGAATTTCGGGTGATCCCTCTTGAGCATGTATGCTTCTGCTACTTGTTCTACATCACACTTCTTCCGCAAACACGAAACGCTTTGACTCGGTGAGTTTCGCGGCATTCCGACTTCGATGCCCCGGTTGCCGAAATTCAGTTGCCTTTGAATTTCGGGTGATCCCTCTTGAGCATGTATGCTTCTGCTACTTGTTCTACATCACACTTCCTTCCGCAAACATCGAAACGCTTTGACTCGGTGAGTTTCGCGGCATTCCGACTTCGATGCCCCGGTTGCCGAAATTCAGTTGCCTTTGAATTTCGGGTGATCCCTCTTGAGCATGTATGCTTCTGCTACTTGTTCTACATCACACTTCCTTCCGCAAACATCGAAACGCTTTGACTCGGTGAGTTTCGCGGCATTCCGACTTCGATGCCCCGGTTGCCGAAATTCAGTTGCCTTTGAATTTCGGGTGATCCCTCTTGAGCATGTATGCTTCTGCTACTTGTTCTACATCACACTTCCTTCCGCAAACAGCGAAACGCTTTGACTCGGTGAGTTTCGCGGCATTCCGACTTCGATGCCCCGGTTGCCGAAATTCAGTTGCCTTTGAATTTCGGGTGATCCCTCTTGAGCATGTATGCTTCTGCTACTTGTTCTACATCACACTTCCTTCCGCAAACATCGAAACGCTTTGACTCGGTGAGTTTCGCGGCATTCCGACTTCGATGCCCCGGTTGCCGAAATTCAGTTGCCTTTGAATTTCGGGTGATCCCTCTTGAGCATGTATGCTTCTGCTACTTGTTCTACATCACACTTCTTCCGCAAACGGCGAAACGCTTTGACTCGGTGAGTTTCGCGGCATTCCGACTTCGATGCCCCGGTTGCCGAAATTCAGTTGCCTTTGAATTTCGGGTGATCCCTCTTGAGCATGTATGCTTCTGCTACTTGTTCTACATCACACTTCCTTCCGCAAACGGCGAAACGCTTTGACTCGGTGAGTTTCGCGGCATTCCGACTTCGATGCCCCGGTTGCCGAAATTCAGTTGCCTTTGAATTTCGGGTGATCCCTCTTGAGCATGTATGCTTCTGCTACTTGTTCTACATCACACTTCCTTCCGCAAACATCGAAACGCTTTGACTCGGTGAGTTTCGCGGCATTCCGACTTCGATGCCCCGGTTGCCGAAATTCAGTTGCCTTTGAATTTCGGGTGATCCCTCTTGAGCATGTATGCTTCTGCTACTTGTTCTACATCACACTTCTTCCGCAAAGGCGAAACGCTTTGACTCGGTGAGTTTCGCGGCATTCCGACTTCGATGCCCCGGTTGCCGAAATTCAGTTGCCTTTGAATTTCGGGTGATCCCTCTTGAGCATGTATGCTTCTGCTACTTGTTCTACATCACACTTCCTTCCGCAAACATCGAAACGCTTTGACTCGGTGAGTTTCGCGGCATTCCGACTTCGATGCCCCGGTTGCCGAAATTCAGTTGCCTTTGAATTTCGGGTGATCCCTCTTGAGCATGTATGCTTCTGCTACTTGTTCTACATCACACTTCCTTCCGCAAACATCGAAACGCTTTGACTCGGTGAGTTTCGCGGCATTCCGACTTCGATGCCCGGTTGCCGAAATTCAGTTGCCTTTGAATTTCGGGTGATCCCTCTTGAGCATGTATGCTTCTGCTACTTGTTCTACATCACACTTCCTTCCGCAAACATCGAAACGCTTTGACTCGGTGAGTTTCGCGGCATTCCGACTTCGATGCCCCGGTTGCCGAAATTCAGTTGCCTTTGAATTTCGGGTGATCCCTCTTGAGCATGTATGCTTCTGCTACTTGTTCTACATCACACTTCCTTCCGCAAACAGCGAAACGCTTTGACTCGGTGAGTTTCGCGGCATTCCGACTTCGATGCCCCGGTTGCCGAAATTCAGTTGCCTTTGAATTTCGGGTGATCCCTCTTGAGCATGTATGCTTCTGCTACTTGTTCTACATCACACTTCCTTCCGCAAACATCGAAACGCTTTGACTCGGTGAGTTTCGCGGCATTCCGACTTCGATGCCCCGGTTGCCGAAATTCAGTTGCCTTTGAATTTCGGGTGATCCCTCTTGAGCATGTATGCTTCTGCTACTTGTTCTACATCACACTTCTTCCGCAAACGGCGAAACGCTTTGACTCGGTGAGTTTCGCGGCATTCCGACTTCGATGCCCCGGTTGCCGAAATTCAGTTGCCTTTGAATTTCGGGTGATCCCTCTTGAGCATGTATGCTTCTGCTACTTGTTCTACATCACACTTCCTTCCGCAAAAGGCGAAACGCTTTGACTCGGTGAGTTTCGCGGCATTCCGACTTCGATGCCCCGGTTGCCGAAATTCAGTTGCCTTTGAATTTCGGGTGATCCCTCTTGAGCATGTATGCTTCTGCTACTTGTTCTACATCACACTTCCTTCCGCAAACATCGAAACGCTTTGACTCGGTGAGTTTCGCGGCATTCCGACTTCGATGCCCCGGTTGCCGAAATTCAGTTGCCTTTGAATTTCGGGTGATCCCTCTTGAGCATGTATGCTTCTGCTACTTGTTCTACATCACACTTCTTCCGCAAACATCGAAACGCTTTGACTCGGTGAGTTTCGCGGCATTCCGACTTCGATGCCCCGGTTGCCGAAATTCAGTTGCCTTTGAATTTCGGGTGATCCCTCTTGAGCATGTATGCTTCTGCTACTTGTTCTACATCACACTTCTTCCGCAAATGGCGAAACGCTTTGACTCGGTGAGTTTCGCGGCATTCCGACTTCGATGCCCCGGTTGCCGAAATTCAGTTGCCTTTGAATTTCGGGTGATCCCTCTTGAGCATGTATGCTTCTGCTACTTGTTCTACATCACACTTCCTTCCGCAAACATCGAAACGCTTTGACTCGGTGAGTTTCGCGGCATTCCGACTTCGATGCCCCGGTTGCCGAAATTCAGTTGCCTTTGAATTTCGGGTGATCCCTCTTGAGCATGTATGCTTCTGCTACTTGTTCTACATCACACTTCCTTCCGCAAACATCGAAACGCTTTGACTCGGTGAGTTTCGCGGCATTCCGACTTCGATGCCCCGGTTGCCGAAATTCAGTTGCCTTTGAATTTCGGGTGATCCCTCTTGAGCATGTATGCTTCTGCTACTTGTTCTACATCACACTTCCTTCCGCAAACGGCGAAACGCTTTGACTCGGTGAGTTTCGCGGCATTCCGACTTCGATGCCCCGGTTGCCGAAATTCAGTTGCCTTTGAATTTCGGGTGATCCCTCTTGAGCATGTATGCTTCTGCTACTTGTTCTACATCACTTCCTTCCGCAAACATCGAAACGCTTTGACTCGGTGAGTTTCGCGGCATTCCGACTTCGATGCCCCGGTTGCCGAAATTCAGTTGCCTTTGAATTTCGGGTGATCCCTCTTGAGCATGTATGCTTCTGCTACTTGTTCTACATCACACTTCCTTCCGCAAACGGCGAAACGCTTTAACTCGGTGAGTTTCGCGGCATTCCGACTTCGATGCCCCGGTTGCCGAAATTCAGTTGCCTTTGAATTTCGGGTGATCCCTCTTGAGCATGTATGCTTCTGCTACTTGTTCTACATCACACTTCCTTCCGCAAAAGGCGAAACGCTTTGACTCGGTGAGTTTCGCGGCATTCCGACTTCGATGCCCCGGTTGCCGAAATTCAGTTGCCTTTGAATTTCGGGTGATCCCTCTTGAGCATGTATGCTTCTGCTACTTGTTCTACATCACACTTCCTTCCGCAAACGGCGAAACGCTTTGACTCGGTGAGTTTCGCGGCATTCCGACTTCGATGCCCTCGTTGCCGAAATTCAGTTGCCTTTGAATTTCGGGTGATGCCTCTTGAGCATGTATGCTTCTGCAACTTGTTCTACATCACACTTCCTTTCGCAAACATCGAAACGCTTTGACTCGGTGAGTTTCGCGGCATTCCGACTTCGATGCCCCGGTTGCCGAAATTCAGTTGCCTTTGAATTTCGGGTGATCCCTCTTGAGCATGTATGCTTCTGCTACTTGTTCTACATCACACTTCTTCCACAAAAGGCGAAACGCTTTGACTCGGTGAGTTTCGCGGCATTCCGACTTCGATGCCCCGGTTGCCGAAATTCAGTTGCCTTTGAATTTCGGGTGATCCCTCTTGAGCATGTATGCTTCTGCTACTTGTTCTACATCACACTTCCTTCCGCAAACATCGAAACGCTTTGACTCGGTGAGTTTCGCGGCATTCCGACTTCGATGCCCCGGTTGCCGAAATTCAGTTGCCTTTGAATTTCGGGTGATCCCTCTTGAGCATGTATGCTTCTGCTACTTGTTCTACATCACACTTCCTTCCGCAAACATCGAAACGCTTTGACTCGGTGAGTTTCGCGGCATTCCGACTTCGATGCCCCGGTTGCCGAAATTCAGTTGCCTTTGAATTTCGGGTGATCCCTCTTGAGCATGTATGCTTCTGCTACTTGTTCTACATCACACTTCCTTCCGCAAACATCGAAACGCTTTGACTCGGTGAGTTTCGCGGCATTCCGACTTCGATGCCCCGGTTGCCGAAATTCAGTTGCCTTTGAATTTCGGGTGATCCCTCTTGAGCATGTATGCTTCTGCTACTTGTTCTACATCACACTTCTTCCGCAAACGGCGAAACGCTTTGACTCGGTGAGTTTCGCGGCATTCCGACTTCGATGCCCCGGTTGCCGAAATTCAGTTGCCTTTGAATTTCGGGTGATCCCTCTTGAGCATGTATGCTTCTGCTACTTGTTCTACGTCACACTTCCTTCCGCAAACATCGAAACGCTTTGACTCGGTGAGTTTCGCGGCATTCCGACTTCGATGCCCCGGTTGCCGAAATTCAGTTGCCTTTGAATTTCGGGCGATCCCTCTTGAGCATGTATGCTTGAGCTACTTGTTCTACATCACACTTCTTCTGCAAACGACGAAACACTTTGACTCGGTGAGTTTCCCGGCATTCCGACTTCGATGCCCCGGTTGCCGAAAATCAGTTGCCTTTGAATTTCGGGTGATCCCTCTTGAGCATGTATGGTTCTGCTACTTGTTCTACATCACACTTCCTTCCGCAAAAGGCGAAACGCTTTGACTCGGTGTGTTTCGCGGCATTCCGACTTCGATGCCCCGGTTGCCGAAATTCAGTTGCCTTTGAATTTCGGGTGATCCCTCTTGAGCATGTATGCTTCTGCTACTTGTTCTACATCACACTTCCTTCCGCAAACAACGAAACACTTTGACTCGGTGAGTTTCGCGGCATTCCGACTTCGATGCCCCGGTTGCCGAAATTCAGTTGCCTTTGAATTTCGGGTGATCCCTCTTGGGCATGTATGCTTCTGCTACTTGTTCTACATCACACTTCCTTCCGCAACGGCGAAACGCTTTGACTCGGTGAGTTTCGCGGCATTCCGACTTCGATGCCCCGGTTGCCGAAATTCAGTTGCCTTTGAATTTCGGGTGATCCCTCTTGAGCATGTATGCTTCTGCTACTTGTTCTACATCACACTTCCTTCCGCAAACATCGAAACGCTTTGACTCGGTGAGTTTCGCGGCATTCCGACTTCGATGCCCCGGTTGCCGAAATTCAGTTGCCTTTGAATTTCGGGTGATCCCTCTTGAGCATGTATGCTTCTGCTACTTGTTCTACATCACACTTCCTTCCGCAAACAGCGAAACGCTTTGACTCGGTGAGTTTCGCGGCATTCCGACTTCGATGCCCCGGTTGCCGAAATTCAGTTGCCTTTGAATTTCGGGTGATCCCTCTTGAGCATGTATGCTTCTGCTACTTGTTCTACATCACACTTCCTTCCGCAAACATCGAAACGCTTTGACTCGGTGAGTTTCGCGGCATTCCGACTTCGATGCCCCGGTTGCCGAAATTCAGTTGCCTTTGAATTTCGGGTGATCCCTCTTGAGCATGTATGCTTCTGCTACTTGTTCTACATCACACTTCCTTCCGCAAAGGCGAAACGCTTTGACTCGGTGAGTTTCGCGGCATTCCGACTTCGATGCCCCGGTTGCCGAAATTCAGTTGCCTTTGAATTTCGGGTGATCCCTCTTGAGCATGTATGCTTCTGCTACTTGTTCTACATCACACTTCCTTCCGCAAACATCGAAACGCTTTGACTCGGTGAGTTTCGCGGCATTCCGACTTCGATGCCCCGGTTGCCGAAATTCAGTTGCCTTTGAATTTCGGGTGATCCCTCTTGAGCATGTATGCTTCTGCTACTTGTTCTACATCACACTTCCTTCCGCAAACATCGAAACGCTTTGACTCGGTGAGTTTCGCGGCATTCCGACTTCGATGCCCCGGTTGCCGAAATTCAGTTGCCTTTGAATTTCGGGTGATCCCTCTTGAGCATGTATGCTTCTGCTACTTGTTCTACATCACACTTCCTTCCGCAAACGGCGAAACGCTTTGACTCGGTGAGTTTCGCGGCATTCCGACTTCGATGCCCGGTTGCCGAAATTCAGTTGCCTTTGAATTTCGGGTGATCCCTCTTGAGCATGTATGCTTCTGCTACTTGTTCTACATCACACTTCCTTCCGCAAACATCGAAACGCTTTGACTCGGTGAGTTTCGCGGCATTCCGACTTCGATGCCCGGTTGCCGAAATTCAGTTGCCTTTGAATTTCGGGTGATCCCTCTTGAGCATGTATGCTTCTGCTACTTGTTCTACATCACACTTCCTTCCGCAAACATCGAAACGCTTTGACTCGGTGAGTTTCGCGGCATTCCGACTTCGATGCCCCGGTTGCCGAAATTCAGTTGCCTTTGAATTTCGGGTGATCCCTCTTGAGCATGTATGCTTCTGCTACTTGTTCTACATCACACTTCCTTCCGCAAAGGCGAAACGCTTTGACTCGGTGAGTTTCGCGGCATTCCGACTTCGATGCCCGGTTGCCGAAATTCAGTTGCCTTTGAATTTCGGGTGATCCCTCTTGAGCATGTATGCTTCTGCTACTTGTTCTACATCACTTCCTTCCGCAAACATCGAAACGCTTTGACTCGGTGAGTTTCGCGGCATTCCGACTTCGATGCCCCGGTTGCCGAAATTCAGTTGCCTTTGAATTTCGGGTGATCCCTCTTGAGCATGTATGCTTCTGCTACTTGTTCTACATCACACTTCCTTCCGCAAAGGCGAAACGCTTTGACTCGGTGAGTTTCGCGGCATTCCGACTTCGATGCCCCGGTTGCCGAAATTCAGTTGCCTTTGAATTTCGGGTGATCCCTCTTGAGCATGTATGCTTCTGCTACTTGTTCTACATCACACTTCCTTCCGCAAACATCGAAACGCTTTGACTCGGTGAGTTTCGCGGCATTCCGACTTCGATGCCCCGGTTGCCGAAATTCAGTTGCCTTTGAATTTCGGGTGATCCCTCTTGAGCATGTATGCTTCTGCTACTTGTTCTACATCACACTTCCTTCCGCAAACATCGAAACGCTTTGACTCGGTGAGTTTCGCGGCATTCCGACTTCGATGCCCCGGTTGCCGAAATTCAGTTGCCTTTGAATTTCGGGTGATCCCTCTTGAGCATGTATGCTTCTGCTACTTGTTCTACATCACACTTCCTTCCGCAAAAGGCGAAACGCTTTGACTCGGTGAGTTTCGCGGCATTCCGACTTCGATGCCCCGGTTGCCGAAATTCAGTTGCCTTTGAATTTCGGGTGATCCCTCTTGAGCATGTATGCTTCTGCTACTTGTTCTACATCACACTTCCTTCCGCAAACATCGAAACGCTTTGACTCGGTGAGTTTCGCGGCATTCCGACTTCGATGCCCCGGTTGCCGAAATTCAGTTGCCTTTGAATTTCGGGTGATCCCTCTTGAGCATGTATGCTTCTGCTACTTGTTCTACATCACACTTCCTTCCGCAAACATCGAAACGCTTTGACTCGGTGAGTTTCGCGGCATTCCGACTTCGATGCCCCGGTTGCCGAAATTCAGTTGCCTTTGAATTTCGGGTGATCCCTCTTGAGCATGTATGCTTCTGCTACTTGTTCTACATCACACTTCCTTCCGCAAACATCGAAACGCTTTGACTCGGTGAGTTTCGCGGCATTCCGACTTCGATCCCCGGATGCCGAAATTCAGTTGCCTTTGAATTTCGGGTGATCCCTCTTGAGCATGTATGCTTCTGCTACTTGTTCTACATCACACTTCCTTCCGCAAACAGCGAAACGCTTTGACTCGGTGAGTTTCGCGGCATTCCGACTTCGATGCCGCGGTTGCCGAAATTCAGTTGCCTTTGAATTTCGGGTGATCCCTCTTGAGCAAGTATGCTTCTGCTACTTGTTCTACATCACACTTCCTTCCGCAAACATCGAAACGCTTTGACTCGGTGAGTTTCGCGGCATTCCGACTTCGATGCCCGGTTGCCGAAATTCAGTTGCCTTTGAATTTCGGGTGATCCCTCTTGAGCATGTATGCTTCTGCTACTTGTTCTACATCACACTTCCTTCCGCAAACGGCGAAACGCTTTGACTCGGTGAGTTTCGCGGCATTCCGACTTCGATGCCCCGGTTGCCGAAATTCAGTTGCCTTTGAATTTCGGGTGATCCCTCTTGAGCATGTATGCTTCTGCTACTTGTTCTACATCACACTTCCTTCCGCAAAATCGAAACGCTTTGACTCGGTGAGTTTCGCGGCATTCCGACTTCGATGCCCCGGTTGCCGAAATTCAGTTGCCTTTGAATTTCGGGTGATCCCTCTTGAGCATGTATGCTTCTGCTACTTGTTCTACATCACACTTCCTTCCGCAAACGGCGAAACGCTTTGACTCGGTGAGTTTCGCGGCATTCCGACTTCGATGCCCCGGTTGCCGAAATTCAGTTGCCTTTGAATTTCGGGTGATCCCTCTTGAGCATGTATGCTTCTGCTACTTGTTCTACATCACACTTCCTTCCGCAAACATCGAAACGCTTTGACTCGGTGAGTTTCGCGGCATTCCGACTTCGATGCCCCGGTTGCCGAAATTCAGTTGCCTTTGAATTTCGGGTGATCCCTCTTGAGCATGTATGCTTCTGCTACTTGTTCTACATCACACTTCTTCCGCAAATGGCGAAACGCTTTGACTCGGTGAGTTTCGCGGCATTCCGACTTCGATGCCCCGGTTGCCGAAATTCAGTTGCCTTTGAATTTCGGGTGATCCCTCTTGAGCATGTATGCTTCTGCTACTTGTTCTACATCACACACTCTTCCGCAAACATCGAAACGCTTTGACTCGGTGAGTTTCGCGGCATTCCGACTTCGATGCCCCGGTTGCCGAAATTCAGTTGCCTTTGAATTTCGGGTGATCCCTCTTGAGCATGTATGCTTCTGCTACTTGTTCTACATCACACTTCCTTCCGCAAACATCGAAACGCTTTGACTCGGTGAGTTTCGCGGCATTCCGACTTCGATGCCCCGGTTGCCGAAATTCAGTTGCCTTTGAATTTCGGGTGATCCCTCTTGAGCATGTATGCTTCTGCTACTTGTTCTACATCACACTTCCTTCCGCAAACATCGAAACGCTTTGACTCGGTGAGTTTCGCGGCATTCCGACTTCGATGCCCCGGTTGCCGAAATTCAGTTGCCTTTGAATTTCGGGTGATCCCTCTTGAGCATGTATGCTTCTGCTACTTGTTCTACATCACACTTCTTCCGCAAACGGCGAAACGCTTTGACTCGGTGAGTTTCGCGGCATTCCGACTTCGATGCCCCGGTTGCCGAAATTCAGTTGCCTTTGAATTTCGGGTGATCCCTCTTGAGCATGTATGCTTCTGCTACTTGTTCTACATCACACTTCCTTCCGCAAACATCGAAACGCTTTGACTCGGTGAGTTTCGCGGCATTCCGACTTCGATGCCCCGGTTGCCGAAATTCAGTTGCCTTTGAATTTCGGGTGATCCCTCTTGAGCATGTATGCTTCTGCTACTTGTTCTACATCACACTCTCTTCCGCAAACAGCGAAACGCTTTGACTCGGTGAGTTTCGCAGCATTCCGACTTGGATTCCCCGGTTGCCGAAATTCAGTTGCCTTTGAATTTCGGGTGATCCCTCTTGAGCATGTATGCTTCTGCTACTTGTTCTACATCACACTTCCTTCCGCAAATGGCGAAACGCTTTGACTCGGTGAGTTTCGCGGCATTCCGACTTGGTTTCCCCAGTTGCCGAATTTCAGTTGACTTTGAATTTCGGGTGATCCCTCTTGAGCATGTATGCTTCTGCTACTTGTTCTACATCACACTTCTTCCGCAAACATCGAAACGCTTTGACTCGGTGAGTTTCGCGGCATTCCGACTTCGATGCCCCGGTTGCCGAAATTCAGTTGCCTTTGAATTTCGGGTGATCCCTCTTGAGCATGTATGCTTCTGCTACTTGTTCTACATCACACTTCCTTCCGCAAACATCGAAACGCTTTGACTCGGTGAGTTTCGCGGCATTCCGACTTCGATGCCCCGGTTGCCGAAATTCAGTTGCCTTTGAATTTCGGGTGATCCCTCTTGAGCATGTATGCTTCTGCTACTTGTTCTACATCACACTTCTTCCGCAAATGGCGAAACGCTTTGACTCGGTGAGTTTCGCGGCATTCCGACTTCGATGCCCCGGTTGCCGAAATTCAGTTGCCTTTGAATTTCGGGTGATCCCTCTTGAGCATGTATGCTTCTGCTACTTGTTCTACATCACACTTCCTTCCGCAAACATCGAAACGCTTTGACTCGGTGAGTTTCGCGGCATTCCGACTTCGATGCCCGGTTGCCGAAATTCAGTTGCCTTTGAATTTCGGGTGATCCCTCTTGAGCATGTATGCTTCTGCTTCTTGTTCTACATCACACTTCCTTCCGCAAACGGCAAAACGCTTTGACTCGGTGAGTTTCGCGGCATTCCGACTTCGATGCCCCGGTTAACGAAATTCAGTTGCCTTTGAATTTCGGGTGATCCCTCTTGAGCATGTATGCTTCTGCTACTTGTTCTACTTCACACTTCCTTCCGCAAACATCGAAACGCTTTGACTCTGTGAGTTTCGCGGCATTCCGACTTCGATGCCCCGGTTGCCGAAATTCAGTAGCCTTTGAATTTCGAGTGATCCCTCTTGAGCATGTATGGTTCTGCTACTTGTTCTACATCACACTTCCTTCCGCAAAGAGAGAAACGCTTTGACTCGGTGAGTTTCGTGGCATTTCGACTTCGATGCCCCGGTTGCCGAAATTCAGTTGCCTTTGAATTTCGGGTGATCCCTCTTGAGCATGTATGCTTCTGCTACTTGTTCTACATCACACTTCCTTCCGCAAACATCGAAACGCTTTGACTCGGTGAGTTTCGCGGCATTCCGACTTCGATGCCCCGGTTGCCGAAATTCAGTTGCCTTTGAATTTCGGGTGATCCCTCTTGAGCATGTATGCTTCTGCTACTTGTTCTACATCACACTTCCTTCCGCAAACATCGAAACGCTTTGACTCGGTGAGTTTCGCGGCATTCCGACTTCGATGCCCGGTTGCCGAAATTCAGTTGCCTTTGAATTTCGGGTGATCCCTCTTGAGCATGTATGCTTCTGCTACTTGTTCTACATCACACTTCTTCCGCAAACATCGAAACGCTTTGACTCGGTAGAGTTTCGCGGCATTCCGACTTCGATGCCCCGGTTGCCGAAATTCAGTTGCCTTTGAATTTCGGGTGATCCCTCTTGAGCATGTATGCTTCTGCTACTTGTTCTACATCACACTTCTTCCGCAAACGGCGAAACGCTTTGACTCGGTGAGTTTCGCGGCATTTCGACTTCGATGCCCCGGTTGCCGAAATTCAGTTGCCTTTGAATTTCGGGTGATCCCTCTTGAGCATGTATGCTTCTGCTACTTGTTCTACATCACACTTCCTTCCGCAAACATCGAAACGCTTTGACTCGGTCAGTTTCGAGGTATTCCGACTTCGATGCCCCGGTTGCCGAAATTCAGTTGCCTTTGAATTTCGGGTGATCCCTCTTGAGCATGTATGCTTCTGCTACTTGTTCTACATCACACTTCCTTCCGCAACGGCGAAACGCTTTGACTCGGTGAGTTTCGCGGCATTCCGACTTCGATGCCCCGGTTGCCGAAATTCAGTTGCCTTTGAATTTCGGGTGATCCCTCTTGAGCATGTATGCTTCTGCTACTTGTTCTACATCACACTTCCTTCCGCAAACATCGAAACGCTTTGACTCGGTGAGTTTCGCGGCATTCCGACTTCGATGCCCTGGTTGCCGAAATTCAGTTGCCTTTGAATTTCGGGTGATCCCTCTTGAGCATGTATGCTTCTGCTACTTGTTCTACATCACACTTCCTTCCGCAAACGGCGAAACGCTTTGACTCGGTGAGTTTCGCGGCATTCCGACTTCGATGCCCCGGTTGCCGAAATTCAGTTGCCTTTGAATTTCGGGTGATCCCTCTTGAGCATGTATGCTTCTGCTACTTGTTCTACATCACACTTCCTTCCGCAAACATCGAAACGCTTTGACTCGGTGAGTTTCGCGGCATTCCGACTTCGATGCCCCGGTTGCCGAAATTCAGTTGCCTTTGAATTTCGGGTGATCCCTCTTGAGCATGTATGCTTCTGCTACTTGTTCTACATCACACTTCTTTCCGCAAACATCGAAACGCTTTGACTCGGTGAGTTTCGCGGCATTCCGACTTCGATGCCTCGGTTGCCGAAATTCAGTTGCCTTTGAATTTCGGGTGATCCCTCTTGAGCATGTATGCTTCTGCAACTTGTTCTACATCACACTTCCTTTCGCAAACATCGAAACGCTTTGACTATGTGAGTTTCGCGGCATTCCGACTTCGATGTCCCGGTTGCCGAAATTCAGTTGCCCTTGAATTTCGGGTGATCCCTCTTGAGCATGTATGCTTCTGCTACTTTTTCTACATCACACTTCCTTCCGCACTGGCGAAACGCTTTGACTCGGTGAGTTTCGCGGCATTCCGACTTCGATGCCCCGGTTGCCGAAATTCAGTTGCCTTTGAATTTCGGGTGATCCCTCTTGAGCATGTATGCTTCTGCTACTTGTTCTACATCACACTTCCTTTCGCAAACATCGAAACGCTTTGACTCGGTGAGTTTCGCGGCATTCCGACTTCGATGTCCCGGTTGCCGAAATTCAGTTGCCCTTGAATTTCGGGTGATCCCTCTTGAGCATGTATGCTTCTGCTACTTTTTCTACATCACACTTCCTTCCGCAAACAACGAAACGCTTTGACTCGGTGAGTTTCGCGGCATTCCGACTTCGATGCCCCGGTTGCCGAAATTCAGTTGCCTTTGAATTTCGGGTGATCCCTCTTGAGCATGTATGCTTCTGCTACTTGTTCTACATCACACTTCCTTCCGCAAACATCGAAACGCTTTGACTCGGTGAGTTTCGCGGCATTCCGACTTCGATGCCCCGGTTGCCAAAATTCAGTTGCCTTTGAATTTCGGGTGATCCCTCTTGAGCATGTATGCTTCTGCTACTTGTTCTACATCACACTTCTTCCGCAAACATCGAAACGCTTTGACTCGGTGAGTTTCGCGGCATTCCGACTTCGATGCCCCGGTTGCCGAAATTCAGTTGCCTTTGAATTTCGGGTGATCCCTCTTGAGCATGTATGCTTCTGCTACTTGTTCTACATCACACTCCTTCCGCAAACGGCGAAACGCTTTGACTCGGTGAGTTTCGCGGCATTCCGACTTCGATGCCCGGTTGCCGAAATTCAGTTGCCTTTGAATTTCGGGTGATCCCTCTTGAGCATGTATGCTTCTGCTACTTGTTCTACATCACACTTCCTTCCGCAAACGGCGAAACGCTTTGACTCGGTGAGTTTCGCGGCATTCCGACTTCGATGCCCCGGTTGCCGAAATTCAGTTGCCTTTGAATTTCGGGTGATCCCTCTTGAGCATGTATGCTTCTGCTACTTGTTCTACATCACACTTCCTTCCGCAAACATCGAAACGCTTTGACTCGGTGAGTTTCGCGGCATTCCGACTTCGATGCCCGGTTGCCGAAATTCAGTTGCCTTTGAATTTCGGGTGATCCCTCTTGAGCATGTATGCTTCTGCTACTTGTTCTACATCACACTTCTTCCGCAAACGGCGAAACGCTTTGACTCGGTGAGTTTCGCGGCATTCCGACTTCGATGCCCCGGTTGCCGAAATTCAGTTGCCTTTGAATTTCGGGTGATCCCTCTTGAGCATGTATGCTTCTGCTACTTGTTCTACATCACACTTCCTTCCGCAACGGCGAAACGCTTTGACTCGGTGAGTTTCGCGGCATTCCGACTTCGATGCCCCGGTTGCCGAAATTCAGTTGCCTTTGAATTTCGGGTGATCCCTCTTGAGCATGTATGCTTCTTGTTCTACATCACACTTCCTTCCGCAAACGGCGAAACGCTTTGACTCGGTGAGTTTCGCGGCATTCCGACTTCGATGCCCCGGTTGCCGAAATTCAGTTGCCTTTGAATTTCGGGTGATCCCTCTTGAGCATGTATGCTTCTGCTACTTGTTCTACATCACACTTCCTTCCGCAAACATCGAAACGCTTTGACTCGGTGAGTTTCGCGGCATTCCGACTTCGATGCCCGGTTGCCGAAATTCAGTTGCCTTTGAATTTCGGGTGATCCCTCTTGAGCATGTATGCTTCTGCTACTTGTTCTACATCACACTTCCTTCCGCAAACATCGAAACGCTTTGACTCGGTGAGTTTCGCGGCATTCCGACTTCGATGCCCCGGTTGCCGAAATTCAGTTGCCTTTGAATTTCGGGTGATCCCTCTTGAGCATGTATGCTTCTGCTACTTGTTCTACATCACTTCCTTCCGCAAACATCGAAACGCTTTGACTCGGTGAGTTTCGCGGCATTCCGACTTCGATGCCCCGGTTGCCGAAATTCAGTTGCCTTTGAATTTCGGGTGATCCCTCTTGAGCATGTATGCTTCTGCTACTTGTTCTACATCACACTTCTTCCGCAAACGGCGAAACGCTTTGACTCGGTGAGTTTCGCGGCATTCCGACTTCGATGCCCCGGTTGCCGAAATTCAGTTGCCTTTGAATTTCGGGTGATCCCTCTTGAGCATGTATGCTTCTGCTACTTGTTCTACATCACACTTCCTTCCGCAAACGGCGAAACGCTTTGACTCGGTGAGTTTCGCGGCATTCCGACTTCGATGCCCCGGTTGCCGAAATTCAGTTGCCTTTGAATTTCGGGTGATCCCTCTTGAGCATGTATGCTTCTGCTACTTGTTCTACATCACACTTCCTTCCGCAAACGGCGAAACGCTTTGACTCGGTGAGTTTCGCGGCATTCCGACTTCGATGCCCGGTTGCCGAAATTCAGTTGCCTTTGAATTTCGGGTGATCCCTCTTGAGCATGTATGCTTCTGCTACTTGTTCTACATCACACTTCCTTCCGCAACGGCGAAACGCTTTGACTCGGGAGTTTCGCGGCATTCCGACTTCGATGCCCCGGTTGCCGAAATTCAGTTGCCTTTGAATTTCGGGTGATCCCTCTTGAGCATGTATGCTTCTGCTACTTGTTCTACATCACACTTCCTTCCGCAAACATCGAAACGCTTTGACTCGGTGAGTTTCGCGGCATTCCGACTTCGATGCCCCGGTTGCCGAAATTCAGTTGCCTTTGAATTTCGGGTGATCCCTCTTGAGCATGTATGCTTCTGCTACTTGTTCTACATCACACTTCCTTCCGCAAACATCGAAACGCTTTGACTCGGTGAGTTTCGCGGCATTCCGACTTCGATGCCCCGGTTGCCGAAATTCAGTTGCCTTTGAATTTCGGGTGATCCCTCTTGAGCATGTATGCTTCTGCTACTTGTTCTACATCACACTTCCTTCCGCAAACATCGAAACGCTTTGACTCGGTGAGTTTCGCGGCATTCCGACTTCGATGCCCCGGTTGCCGAAATTCAGTTGCCTTTGAATTTCGGGTGATCCCTCTTGAGCATGTATGCTTCTGCTACTTGTTCTACATCACACTTCCTTCCGCAAACATCGAAACGCTTTGACTCGGTGAGTTTCGCGGCATTCCGACTTCGATGCCCCGGTTGCCGAAATTCAGTTGCCTTTGAATTTCGGGTGATCCCTCTTGAGCATGTATGCTTCTGCTACTTGTTCTACATCAGACTTCTTCCGCAAATGGCCAAACGCTTTGACTCGGTGAGTTTCGCGGCATTCCGACTTCGATGCCCCGGTTGCCGAAATTCAGTTGCCTTTGAATTTCGGGTGATCCCTCTTGAGCATGTATGCTTCTGCTACTTGTTCTACATCACACTTCCTTCCGCAAACATCGAAACGCTTTGACTCGGTGAGTTTCGCGGCATTCCGACTTCGATGCCCCGGTTGCCGAAATTCAGTTGCCTTTGAATTTCGGGTGATCCCTCTTGAGCATGTATGCTTCTGCTACTTGTTCTACATCACACTTCCTTCCGCAAACATCGAAACGCTTTGACTCGGTGAGTTTCGCGGCATTCCGACTTCGATGCCCCGGTTGCCGAAATTCAGTTGCCTTTGAATTTCGGGTGATCCCTCTTGAGCATGTATGCTTCTGCTACTTGTTCTACATCACACTTCCTTCCGCAAACGGCGAAACGCTTTGACTCGGTGAGTTTCGCGGCATTCCGACTTCGATGCCCCGGTTGCCGAAATTCAGTTGCCTTTGAATTTCGGGTGATCCCTCTTGAGCATGTATGCTTCTGCTACTTGTTCTACATCAGACTTCTTCCGCAAACGGCCAAACGCTTTGACTCGGTGAGTTTCGCGGCATTCCGACTTCGATGCCCCGGTTGCCGAAATTCAGTTGCCTTTGAATTTCGGGTGATCCCTCTTGAGCATGTATGCTTCTGCTACTTGTTCTACATCACACTTCCTTCCGCAAACATCGAAACGCTTTGACTCGGTGAGTTTCGCGGCATTCCGACTTCGATGCCCCGGTTGCCGAAATTCAGTTGCCTTTGAATTTCGGGTGATCCCTCTTGAGCATGTATGCTTCTGCTACTTGTTCTACATCACACTTCCTTCCGCAAACATCGAAACGCTTTGACTCGGTGAGTTTCGCGGCATTCCGACTTCGATGCCCCGGTTGCCGAAATTCAGTTGCCTTTGAATTTCGGGTGATCCCTCTTGAGCATGTATGCTTCTGCTACTTGTTCTACATCACACTTCCTTCCGCAAAAGGCGAAACGCTTTGACTCGGTGAGTTTCGCGGCATTCCGACTTCGATGCCCCGGTTGCCGAAATTCAGTTGCCTTTGAATTTCGGGTGATCCCTCTTGAGCATGTATGCTTCTGCTACTTGTTCTACATCACACTTCCTTCCGCAAACATCGAAACGCTTTGACTCGGTGAGTTTCGCGGCATTCCGACTTCGATGCCCCGGTTGCCGAAATTCAGTTGCCTTTGAATTTCGGGTGATCCCTCTTGAGCATGTATGCTTCTGCTACTTGTTCTACATCACACTTCTTCCGCAAACATCGAAACGCTTTGACTCGGTGAGTTTCGCGGCATTCCGACTTCGATGCCCCGGTTGCCGAAATTCAGTTGCCTTTGAATTTCGGGTGATCCCTCTTGAGCATGTATGCTTCTGCTACTTGTTCTACATAACACTTCCTTCCGCAAACATCGAAACGCTTTGACTCGGTGAGTTTCGCGGCATTCCGACTTCGATGCCCCGGTTGCCGAAATTCAGTTGCCTTTGAATTTCGGGTGATCCCTCTTGAGCATGTATGCTTCTGCTACTTGTTCTACATCACACTTCCTTCCGCAAACGGCGAAACGCTTTGACTCGGTGAGTTTCGCGGCATTCCGACTTCGATGCCCCGGTTGCCGAAATTCAGTTGCCTTTGAATTTCGGGTGATCCCTCTTGAGCATGTATGTTTCTGCTACTTGTTCTACATCACACTTCCTTCCGCAAACGGCGAAACGCTTTGACTCGGTGAGTTTCGCGGCATTCCGACTTCGATGCCCCGGTTGCCGAAATTCAGTTGCCTTTGAATTTGGAGTGATCCCTCTTGAGCATGTATGCTTCTGCTACTTGTTCTACATCACACTTCCTTCCGCAAACGGCGAAACACTTTGACTCGGTGAGTTTCGCGGCATTCCGACTTCGATGCCCCGGTTGCCGAAATTCAGTTGCCTTTGAATTTCGGGTGATCCCTCTTGAGCATGTATGCTTCTGCTACTTGTTCTACATCAGACTTCTTCCGCAAACAGCCAAACGCTTTGACTCGGTGAGTAGTTTCGCGGCATTCCGACTTCGATGCCCCGGTTGCCGAAATTCAGTTGCCTTTGAATTTCGGGTGATCCCTCTTGAGCATGTATGCTTCTGCTACTTGTTCTACATCACACTTCCTTCCGCAAACATCGAAACGCTTTGACTCGGTGAGTTTCGCGGCATTCCGACTTCGATGCCCCGGTTGCCGAAATTCAGTTGCCTTTGAATTTCGGGTGATCCCTCTTGAGCATGTATGCTTCTGCTACTTGTTCTACATCACACTTCCTTCCGCAAACATCGAAACGCTTTGACTCGGTGAGTTTCGCGGCATTCCGACTTCGATGCCCCGGTTGCCGAAATTCAGTTGCCTTTGAATTTCGGGTGATCCCTCTTGAGCATGTATGCTTCTGCTACTTGTTCTACATCACACTTCCTTCCGCAAACATCGAAACGCTTTGACTCGGTGAGTTTCGCGGCATTCCGACTTCGATGCCCCGGTTGCCGAAATTCAGTTGCCTTTGAATTTCGGGTGATCCCTCTTGAGCATGTATGCTTCTGCTACTTGTTCTACATCACACTTCCTTCCGCAAACATCGAAACGCTTTGACTCGGTGAGTTTCGCGGCATTCCGACTTCGATGCCCCGGTTGCCGAAATTCAGTTGCCTTTGAATTTCGGGTGATCCCTCTTGAGCATGTATGCTTCTGCTACTTGTTCTACATCACACTTCCTTCCGCAAACGGCGAAACGCTTTGACTCGGTGAGTTTCGCGGCATTCCGACTTCGATGCCCCGGTTGCCGAAATTCAGTTGCCTTTGAATTTCGGGTGATCCCTCTTGAGCATGTATGCTTCTGCTACTTGTTCTACATCACACTTCCTTCCGCAAACATCGAAACGCTTTGACTCGGTGAGTTTCGCGGCATTCCGACTTCGATGCCCCGGTTGCCGAAATTCAGTTGCCTTTGAATTTCGGGTGATCCCTCTTGAGCATGTATGCTTCTGCTACTTGTTCTACATCACACTTCCTTCCGCAAACGGCGAAACGCTTTGACTCGGTGAGTTTCGCGGCATTCCGACTTCGATGCCCGGTTGCCGAAATTCAGTTGCCTTTGAATTTCGGGTGATCCCTCTTGAGCATGTATGCTTCTGCTACTTGTTCTACATCACACTTCTTCCGCAACGGCGAAACGCTTTGACTCGGTGAGTTTCGCGGCATTCCGACTTCGATGCCCCGGTTGCCGAAATTCAGTTGCCTTTGAATTTCGGGTGATCCCTCTTGAGCATGTATGCTTCTGCTACTTGTTCTACATCACACTTCCTTCCGCAAACGGCGAAACGCTTTGACTCGGTGAGTTTCGCGGCATTCCGACTTCGATGCCCCGGTTGCCGAAATTCAGTTGCCTTTGAATTTCGGGTGATCCCTCTTGAGCATGTATGCTTCTGCTACTTGTTCTACATCACACTTCTTCCGCAAACATCGAAACGCTTTGACTCGGTGAGTTTCGCGGCATTCCGACTTCGATGCCCCGGTTGCCGAAATTCAGTTGCCTTTGAATTTCGGGTGATCCCTCTTGAGCATGTATGCTTCTGCTACTTGTTCTACATCACACTTCCTTCCGCAAACAGCGAAACGCTTTGACTCGGTGAGTTTCGCGGCATTCCGACTTCGATGCCCCGGTTGCCGAAATTCAGTTGCCTTTGAATTTCGGGTGATCCCTCTTGAGCATGTATGCTTCTGCTACTTGTTCTACATCACACTTCCTTCCGCAAACATCGAAACGCTTTGACTCGGTGAGTTTCGCGGCATTCCGACTTCGATGCCCCGGTTGCCGAAATTCAGTTGCCTTTGAATTTCGGGTGATCCCTCTTGAGCATGTATGCTTCTGCTACTTGTTCTACATCACACTTCCTTCCGCAAACGGCGAAACGCTTTGACTCGGTGAGTTTCGCGGCATTCCGACTTCGATGCCCCGGTTGCCGAAATTCAGTTGCCTTTGAATTTCGGGTGATCCCTCTTGAGCATGTATGCTTCTGCTACTTGTTCTACATCACACTTCCTTCCGCAAACATCGAAACGCTTTGACTCGGTGAGTTTCGCGGCATTCCGACTTCGATGCCCCGGTTGCCGAAATTCAGTTGCCTTTGAATTTCGGGTGATCCCTCTTGAGCATGTATGCTTCTGCTACTTGTTCTACATCACACTTCCTTCCGCAAAAGGCGAAACGCTTTGACTCGGTGAGTTTCACGGCATTCCGACTTCGATGCCCCGGTTGCCGAAATTCAGTTGCCTTTGAATTTCGGGTGATCCCTCTTGAGCATGTATGCTTCTGCTACTTGTTCTACATCAGACTTCTTCCGCAAACATCGAAACGCTTTGACTCGGTGAGTTTCGCGGCATTCCGACTTCGATGCCCCGGTTGCCGAAATTCAGTTGCCTTTGAATTTCGGGTGATCCCTCTTGAGCATGTATGCTTCTGCTACTTGTTCTACATCACACTTCCTTCCGCAAACATCGAAACGCTTTGACTCGGTGAGTTTCGCGGCATTCCGACTTCGATGCCCCGGTTGCCGAAATTCAGTTGCCTTTGAATTTCGGGTGATCCCTCTTGAGCATGTATGCTTCTGCTACTTGTTCTACATCACACTCTCTTCCGCAAACAGCGAAACGCTTTGACTCGGTGAGTTTCGCGGCATTCCGACTTCGATGCCCCGGTTGCCGAAATTCAGTTGCCTTTGAATTTCGGGTGATCCCTCTTGAGCATGTATGCTTCTGCTACTTGTTCTACATCACACTTCCTTCCGCAAACATCGAAACGCTTTGACTCGGTGAGTTTCGCGGCATTCCGACTTCGATGCCCCGGTTGCCGAAATTCAGTTGCCTTTGAATTTCGGGTGATCCCTCTTGAGCATGTATGCTTCTGCTACTTGTTCTACATCACACTTCCTTCCGCAAACATCGAAACGCTTTGACTCGGTGAGTTTCGCGGCATTCCGACTTCGATGCCCCGGTTGCCGAAATTCAGTTGCCTTTGAATTTCGGGTGATCCCTCTTGAGCATGTATGCTTCTGCTACTTGTTCTACATCACACTTCCTTCCGCAAAAGGCGAAACGCTTTGACTCGGTGAGTTTCGCGGCATTCCGACTTCGATGCCCCGGTTGCCGAAATTCAGTTGCCTTTGAATTTCGGGTGATCCCTCTTGAGCATGTATGCTTGTCTGCTACTTGTTCTACATCACACTTCTTCCGCAAAAGGCGAAACGCTTTGACTCGGTGAGATTCGCGGCATTCCGAATTCGATCCCCGGTTGCCGAAATTCAGTTGCCTTTGAATTTCGGGTGATCCCTCTTGAGCATGTATGCTTCTGCTACTTGTTCTACATCACACTTCCTTCCGCAAACATCGAAACGCTTTGACTCGGTGAGTTTCGCGGCATTCCGACTTCGATGCCCCGGTTGCCGAAATTCAGTTGCCTTTGAATTTCGGGTGATCCCTCTTGAGCATGTATGCTTCTGCTACTTGTTCTACATCACACTTCCTTCCGCAAACATCGAAACGCTTTGACTCGGTGAGTTTCGCGGCATTCCGACTTCGATGCCCCGGTTGCCGAAATTCAGTTGCCTTTGAATTTCGGGTGATCCCTCTTGAGCATGTATGCTTCTGCTACTTGTTCTACATCACACTTCCTTCCGCAAAAGGCGAAACGCTTTGACTCGGTGAGTTTCGCGGCATTCCGACTTCGATGCCCAGGTTTGCCGAAATTCAGTTGGCCTTTTGAATTTCGGGTGATCCCTCATGAGCATGTAAGCTTATGCTACTTGTTCTACATCACACTTCCTCCCGCAAAACATCGAAACAAAACTCATAAAAAAAAATGCTTTGACTCGGCCAGTTTCGCGGCATTCCGACTTCGATGCCCCGTGTTGCCGAAATTCAGTTGCCTTTGAATCTCGGGTGATCCCTTTGGAGCATTGTTTGCTTCTGCTACTTGTTCTTACTTCACACTCCTCTTCAGGCAAACATCAAAACGCTTTGACTCGGTGAGTTTCGAAGCATTCCGACTTGGATTTCCCCGGTTTGCCCGAAATTCAGTTGCCTTTGAAATTTTCGTGGTGGATCCCTCTTGTGCACATGTATGCTTCTGCTATATGGTTCTACATCACACTTACCTTCCTTCCGCAAACATCGTAACGCTTTGACTCGGTCAGGGGGGTTTCGCGGCATTCCCGACTTCGATGCCCCGGTTTGCTGAAATTCAGTTGCCTTTGAATTTCGGGTGATCCCTCTTGTGCAGTTATGCTTTTGCTACTTGTTCTTACATCAAACTCTTCTTCCGCAAGCAGCGAAACGCTTTAACTCGGTGAGTTTCGAAGCATTCCGACTTGGATTTCCTCCGGTTGCCCACAGTAACATCGCTCGCGCTGCCTTTGAATTTCGGGTGATCCCTCTTTGAGCATGTATGCTTCTGCTACTTGTTTTCTACATCAACACTCTCTTCCGCAAAACAGCGAGAAAACGCCTTTGACTCGGTGAGTTTCGAAGCATTCAGACTTGGATTCCCCGGTTGCTGAAATTCAGTTGCCTTTGAATTTCGGGTGAGCCCTCTTGTGCATGTATGCTTCTGCTACTTGTTCTACATCTCACTATATTACGCAACAGAGCGAATACGCTTTGACTCGGTGCGTTTCGCGGCATTTCGACTTCAATGCCTCAGGTTGCCGAAATTCAGTTGCCTTTGAATTTCGGGTGATCCCTCTTGAGCATGTGATGCTCTCTGCTACTTGTTCTACTTCTCACTTCCCTTCCGCAAAACATCGAAACGCTATTGACTCGGTCAGTTTCGTGGTTATTCCGACTTCGATGCCCCGGTTTGCCGAAATTCAGTTGCCTTTGAATTCTCGGGTGATCCCTCTTGAGCATGTATGCTTCTGCTACTTGTTCTACATCACACTTCCTTCCGCAAACTTCAAAACGCTTTGACTCGCAGTGAGTTTCGCGGAATTCCGACTTTCGATGCCCTGGTTGCCGAAAATTCAGTTGCATTTGAATTTCGGGGTTGTGGAGCCCTCTTGAGGCATGTATGCTTCTGCTACTTGTTCTACATTCACACTTCCTTCCGCTAACATCGAAACGCTTTGACTTGGTCTGTTTCGCGGCAGTCCGACTTCGATGCCCGGTGTGTTGGCCGGAATTTTCAGTTGCCTCTTGAATCTCGGGTGATCCCTCTTCGAGCATGTATGCTTCTGCTACTTGTTCTACAATCACACTCTCTTACGCAAACAGCAAAACGCTTTGACTTCGGTGAGTTTTCGAAGCATTCCGACTTGGTTGCCCAGGTTTTGCCGAAATACAGTTGCCTTTGAAATTTCGGGTGATCCCTCTTGAGCATGTATGCTTATGCTACTTGTTCTACATCACACTCCCCCCCCCCCCCCTTCTTCCCCCCCCCCCCCCCCCCCCCCCCCCCCCCCCCATTCCTCAAACAGCGAAACGCTTTGAATCGGGGAGTTTCGCGGCATTCCGACTTCAATGCCACGGTTGCCGAAATTTCATGTTGCCTTTGAATTTCGAGGTGATCCCTCTTGAGCATGTATGCTTCTGCTACTTGTTCTAAATCACACTTCCTTCCGCAAACATCGAATACGCTTTGGACTCGGTCAGTTTCGCGGCCATTCCGACGTCGATTGCCCCGGTTGCCGAAAATTCAGTTGCCTTTGAATTTCGGGTTGATCCTTCTTGAGCATGTATGCTTCTGCTTACTTGTTTTACATCACACTTCCTTCCGCAAAAATGAAACGCTTTGAACTCGCTGTTGAGTTTTCGAAAGCATTCCGACTTGGATTCCCCGGTTGCCGAAATTCAGTTGCCTTTTGAATTTCGGGTGATTCCTCTTGAGCATGTATGCTTCTGCTACTTGTTCTACATCACACTCACTTCCGCAAACAGCGAAACGCTTTGACTCGTTGAGTTTCGAAGCATTCCGACTTGGATTGGCCGGTTGCTGAAAATTTCAGTTGCCCTTTTGAATTTCGGGTTGATCCCTCTTGAGCAAGTATGCTTCTGCTACTTGTTCTACATCACACTTCCTTCCGCAAAACATCGAAACGCTTTGAGATCGGTCAGTTTCGCGGCCATTCCGACTTCGATGCGTCGGTTTTGCCGAAATTCAGATGCCTTTGAATTTCGGGTTTTATCCCTCTTGAGCATTTATGCTTCTTGCTACTTGTTCTACATCACACTCTCTTCCGCAAACAGCGAAACGCTTTTGAATCGGTGAGTTCTCGAAGCATTACGACTTGGGTTCCCCGGTTGATTGAAATTCAGTTGTGCCTTTGAAGTTCGGGGTGATCCCTCTTGAGCATGTATGCCTCTGCTAACTTGTTCTACATCACACTCTCTTACGCAAAAAGCCGAAAACGCTTTTGACTCGGTGAGTTTCGCGGCATCCGGACTTAAATGGCCCCGGCTTGCCGAAATTCAGTTGCCTTTGAATTTCGGTTGTGATCCCTCTTGAGCAGGTATGCTTCTGCTACTTTTGTTCTACATCACACTTCCTTCCGCAAACATCGAAATCGCTTTGACTCGGTCAGTTTCGCGGCATTCCGATCCTTCGATGCCCCGGTTTTGCCGAAATTCAGTTGCCTTTGAATTTTGGGTTGATCACTCTTGACTCATGTATGCTTCAAATGCTAATTTTTGTTGTACATCACACTTCCTTCCGCAAACATCGAATCGCTTCTGACTCGGTGAGTTTTTTCGAAGAATTCCGACTTGGATTCCCGTGTTGCCGAAATTTCAGTTGCCTTTGAAATTTCGTGGTTATCCCTCTTGAGGCTGTATGCTTCTGCTACTTGTTCTACATACAGACTTTCTTCCTCAAATCAGCGAAACGCTTTGACTCGGTTGAGTTTCGCGGCATTCCGACTTCGATGCCCTGGTTGCCGAAATTCATTTGCCTTTGAATTTCGGGGTGTTCCCTCTTGAGCATGTTTGCTTCTGCTACTTGTTATACATCTACGCTTCCTTCCGCCAACATCGAATCGCTTTGAATAGGTCAGTTTCGCGGCATTCCCGACTTCGATGCCCCGATTTGCCGAAATTCAGTTGCTTTTTGAATTTCGGTGTGATCCCTCTTGAGCCTGTATGCTTCTGCTACTTGTTCTACATCCCTCTTCTCTTCGCATAATAGCAAACACGCTTTGACTCGGTGAGTTTCGAAGCATTACAACTTGGATTCACCGGTTATGAAATTCAGTTGCTCTTTGAATTTCGGGTGATCCCTCTTGAGCAATGTATGCTTCTGACTACTTGTTCTACATTCACACTCTCTTCCGCAAACAGCGAAACGCTTTGACTCGGTGAGTTTCGAAAGCATTTCCGGTCTTGGATTCCCCGGTTTGCTGAAATTCAGTTGCATTTGAATTTCGGTGTGATCCCTCTTGTGCATGTATGCTTCTGCTACTTGTTTTACATCACACTTCCTTCCGCAAACATCGAAACGCTTTGACTCGGTCTGTTTCGCGGCATTCCGACTTCGAATGCAACGGTCAGTTGCCGAAAATTCAGTTTTCTGCCTTTGAATTTCGGGTGATCCCTCTTGAGCATGTATGCTTCTGCTACTTGTTCTACATCACCACTCTCCTTCGCAAACAGCGAAACGATTTGACTCGTTGAGTTTCGACGGCATTCCGACTTGGATGGTCCCGGTTTGCTGAAATTCAGTTGCCTATGAATTTCGGGGATGATCCCTCTTGAGCAGGTATGCTTCTGCGACTTGTTCTACATTTCACTTCCTACGGCAAAAACATCGAAACGCTTTGAGTCGGTCAGTTTCGCGGGCTATTCCGCCTTCGATGCGTCGGTTGCCGAAATTCATGTTGCCTTTGAATTTCGGGTGATCCCTTTTGAGCATGTATGCTTCTGTTACTTGTTCTACCTCACACTCTCTTCCGCAAACAGCGGAACGCTTTGACTCGGTGAGTTGTCGATATCATTCCGACTTGGATTCCCCGGTTGATGAAATTCAGTTGCTTTTGATATTTCGGGTGATCCCTCTTTGAGCATGTATGCCTCTGCCTACTTGTTCTACATCACACTCTCTTACGCAAACAGCGAAACGCTTTGACCTCGCTGTGAGTTTCGCGGCATTCCGGACTTCAATGCCCCGGTTGCCGAAATTCAGTTGCCTTTGAATTTCGGGTGATCCCTCTATGAGCATGTATGCTTCTGCTACTTGTATCTACATCACACTTCCTTCCGCAAACGGCGAAACGCTTTGACTCGGTGAGTTTCGCGGCATTCCGACTTCGATGCCCGGTTGCCGAAATTCAGTTGCCTTTGAATTTCGGGTGATCCCTCTTGAGCATGTATGCTTCTGCTACTTGTTCTACATCACACTTCTTCCGCAAACGGCGAAACGCTTTGACTCGGTGAGTTTCGCGGCATTCCGACTTCGATGCCCGGTTGCCGAAATTCAGTTGCCTTTGAATTTCGGGTGATCCCTCTTGAGCATGTATGCTTCTGCTACTTGTTCTACATCAGACTTCTTCCGCAAACGGCGAAACGCTTTGACTCGGTGAGTTTCGCGGCATTCCGACTTCGATGCCCCGGTTGCCGAAATTCAGTTGCCTTTGAATTTCGGGTGATCCCTCTTGAGCATGTATGCTTCTGCTACTTGTTCTACATCACACTTCTTCCGCAAACGGCGAAACGCTTTGACTCGGTGAGTTTCGCGGCATTCCGACTTCGATGCCCCGGTTGCCGAAATTCAGTTGCCTTTGAATTTCGGGTGATCCCTCTTGAGCATGTATGCTTCTGCTACTTGTTCTACATCACACTTCCTTCCGCAAACGGCGAAACGCTTTGACTCGGTGAGTTTCGCGGCATTCCGACTTCGATGCCCCGGTTGCCGAAATTCAGTTGCCTTTGAATTTCGGGTGATCCCTCTTGAGCATGTATGCTTCTGCTACTTGTTCTACATCAACTTCTTCCGCAAACGGCGAAACGCTTTGACTCGGTGAGTTTCGCGGCATTCCGACTTCGATGCCCCGGTTGCCGAAATTCAGTTGCCTTTGAATTTCGGGTGATCCCTCTTGAGCATGTATGCTTCTGCTACTTGTTCTACATCACACTTCTTCCGCAAACGGCGAAACGCTTTGACTCGGTGAGTTTCGCGGCATTCCGACTTCGATGCCCGGTTGCCGAAATTCAGTTGCCTTTGAATTTCGGGTGATCCCTCTTGAGCATGTATGCTTCTGCTACTTGTTCTACATCACACTTCCTTCCGCAAACGGCGAAACGCTTTGACTCGGTGAGTTTCGCGGCATTCCGACTTCGATGCCCCGGTTGCCGAAATTCAGTTGCCTTTGAATTTCGGGTGATCCCTCTTGAGCATGTATGCTTCTGCTACTTGTTCTACATCACACTTCCTTCCGCAAAAGGCGAAACGCTTTGACTCGGTGAGTTTCGCGGCATTCCGACTTCGATGCCCGGTTGCCGAAATTCAGTTGCCTTTGAATTTCGGGTGATCCCTCTTGAGCATGTATGCTTCTGCTACTTGTTCTACATCACACTTCCTTCCGCAAACGGCGAAACGCTTTGACTCGGTGAGTTTCGCGGCATTCCGACTTCGATGCCCCGGTTGCCGAAATTCAGTTGCCTTTGAATTTCGGGTGATCCCTCTTGAGCATGTATGCTTCTGCTACTTGTTCTATCACACTTCCTTCCGCAAAGGCGAAACGCTTTGACTCGGTGAGTTTCGCGGCATTCCGACTTCGATGCCCCGGTTGCCGAAATTCAGTTGCCTTTGAATTTCGGGTGATCCCTCTTGAGCATGTATGCTTCTGCTACTTGTTCTACATCAGACTTCTTCCGCAACGGCGAAACGCTTTGACTCGGTGAGTTTCGCGGCATTCCGACTTCGATGCCCCGGTTGCCGAAATTCAGTTGCCTTTGAATTTCGGGTGATCCCTCTTGAGCATGTATGCTTCTGCTACTTGTTCTACATCACACTCTCTTCCGCAAACGGCGAAACGCTTTGACTCGGTGAGTTTCACGGAATTCCGACTTCGATGCCCCGGTTGCCGAAATTTACTTGCCTTTGAATTTCGGGTGATTCCTCTTGAGCATGTATGCTTCTGCTACTTGTTCTACATCACACTTTCTTCCGCAAAAAGCGAAGCGCTTTGACTCGGTGAGTTTCGCGGAATTCCGACTTCGATGCCCGGTTGCCGAAATTCAGTTGCCTTTGAATTTAGGGTGATCCCTCTTGAGCATGTAAGCTTCTGCTACTTGTTCTACATCACACTTCCTTCCGCAAACAGCGAAACGCTTTGACTCGGAGACTTTTGCGGCATTCCGACTTCGATGCCCCGGTTGCCGAAATTCAGTTGCCTTTGAATTTCGGGTGATCCCTCTTTAGCATGTATGCTTCTGCTACTTGTTCTACATCACACTTCCTTCCGCAAACGGCGAAACGCTTTGACTCGGTGAGTTTCGCGGCATTCCGACTTCGATGCCCCGGTTGCCGAAATTCAGTTGCCTTTGAATTTCGGGTGATCCCTCTTGAGCATGTATGCTTCTGCTACTTGTTCTACATCACACTTCCTTCCGCAAACAGCGAAACGCTTTGACTCGGTGAGTTTCGGCATTCCGACTTCGATGCCCCGGTTGCCGAAATTCAGTTGCCTTTGAATTTCGGGTGATCCCTCTTGAGCATGTATGCTTCTGCTACTTGTTCTACATCACACTTCTTCCGCAAACGGCGAAACGCTTTGACTCGGTGAGTTTCGCGGCATTCCGACTTCGATGCCCCGGTTGCCGAAATTCAGTTGCCTTTGAATTTCGGGTGATCCCTCTTGAGCATGTATGCTTCTGCTACTTGTTCTACATCACACTTCCTTCCGCAAACGGCGAAACGCTTTGACTCGGTGAGTTTCGCGGCATTCCGACTTCGATGCCCGGTTGCCGAAATTCAGTTGCCTTTGAATTTCGGGTGATCCCTCTTGAGCATGTATGCTTCTGCTACTTGTTCTACATCACACTTCTTCCGCAAAGGCGAAACGCTTTGACTCGGTGAGTTTCGCGGCATTCCGACTTCGATGCCCCGGTTGCCGAAATTCAGTTGCCTTTGAATTTCGGGTGATCCCTCTTGAGCATGTATGCTTCTGCTACTTGTTCTACATCACACTTCCTTCCGCAAACGGCGAAACGCTTTGACTCGGTGAGTTTCGCGGCATTCCGACTTCGATGCCCCGGTTGCCGAAATTCAGTTGCCTTTGAATTTCGGGTGATCCCTCTTGAGCATGTATGCTTCTGCTACTTGTTCTACATCACACTTCCTTCCGCAAACGGCGAAACGCTTTGACTCGGTGAGTTTCGCGGCATTCCGACTTCGATGCCCCGGTTGCCGAAATTCAGTTGCCTTTGAATTTCGGGTGATCCCTCTTGAGCATGTATGCTTCTGCTACTTGTTCTACATCAGACTTTCTTCCGCAAACGGCGAAACGCTTTGACTCGGTGAGTTTCGCGGCATTCCGACTTCGATGCCCGGTTGCCGAAATTCAGTTGCCTTTGAATTTCGGGTGATCCCTCTTGAGCATGTATGCTTCTGCTACTTGTTCTACATCACACTTCCTTCCGCAAACGGCGAAACGCTTTGACTCGGTGAGTTTCGCGGCATTCCGACTTCGATGCCCCGGTTGCCGAAATTCAGTTGCCTTTGAATTTCGGGTGATCCCTCTTGAGCATGTATGCTTCTGCTACTTGTTCTACATCACACTTCTTCCGCAAACAGCGAAACGCTTTGACTCGGTGAGTTTCGCGGCATTCCGACTTCGATGCCCCGGTTGCCGAAATTCAGTTGCCTTTGAATTTCGGGTGATCCCTCTTGAGCATGTATGCTTCTGCTACTTGTTCTACATCACACTTCTTCCGCAAACGGCGAAACGCTTTGACTCGGTGAGTTTCGCGGCATTCCGACTTCGATGCCCCGGTTGCCGAAATTCAGTTGCCTTTGAATTTCGGGTGATCCCTCTTGAGCATGTATGCTTCTGCTACTTGTTCTACATCACACTTCTTCCGCAAACGGCGAAACGCTTTGACTCGGTGAGTTTCGCGGCATTCCGACTTCGATGCCCGGTTGCCGAAATTCAGTTGCCTTTGAATTTCGGGTGATCCCTCTTGAGCATGTATGCTTCTGCTACTTGTTCTACATCACACTTCTTCCGCAAACGGCGAAACGCTTTGACTCGGTGAGTTTCGCGGCATTCCGACTTCGATGCCCCGGTTGCCGAAATTCAGTTGCCTTTGAATTTCGGGTGATCCCTCTTGAGCATGTATGCTTCTGCTACTTGTTTCATCACACTTCCTTCCGCAAACGGCGAAACGCTTTGACTCGGTGAGTTTCGCGGCATTCCGACTTCGATGCCCCGGTTGCCGAAATTCAGTTGCCTTTGAATTTCGGGTGATCCCTCTTGAGCATGTATGCTTCTGCTACTTGTTCTACATCACACTTCTTCCGCAAACGGCGAAACGCTTTGACTCGTGTGAGTTTCGCGGCATTCCGACTTCGATGCCCCGGTTGCCGAAATTCAGTTGCCTTTGAATTTCGGGTGATCCCTCTTGAGCATGTATGCTTCTGCTACTTGTTCTACATCACACTTCTTCCGCAAACGGCGAAACGCTTTGACTCGT
>CM055351.1:34306416-34332416 GCA_029228515.1 Populus alba x Populus x berolinensis | reverse complement strand
CATTCCGACTTCGATGCGCCGGTTGCCGAAATTCATTTGCCTTTGAATTTCGGGTGATCCCTCTTGAGCATGTATGCTTCTGCTACTTGTTCTACATCACACTTTCTTCCGCAAACGGCGAAACGCTTTGACTCGGTGAGTTTCGCGGCATTCCGACTTCGATGCCCGGTTGCCGAAATTCAGTTGCCTTTGAATTTCGGGTGATCCCTCTTGAGCATGTATGCTTCTGCTACTTGTTCTACATCAGACTTCTTCCGCAAAGGCGAAACGCTTTGACTCGGTGAGTTTCGCGGCATTCCGACTTCGATGCCCCGTTTGCCGAAATTCAGTTGCCTTTGAATTTCGGGTGATCCCTCTTGAGCATGTATGCTTCTGCTACTTGTTCTACATCACACTTCTTCCGCAAACGGCGAAACGCTTTGACTCGGTGAGTTTCGCGGCATTCCGACTTCGATGCCCCGTTTGCCGAAATTCAGTTGCCTTTGAATTTCGGGTGATCCCTCTTGAGCATGTATGCTTCTGCTACTTGTTCTACATCAGACTTCTTCCGCAAACGGCGAAACGCTTTGACTCGGTGAGTTTCGCGGCATTCCGACTTCGATGCCCCGTTTGCCGAAATTCAGTTGCCTTTGAATTTCGGGTGATCCCTCTTGAGCATGTATGCTTCTGCTACTTGTTCTACATCAGACTTCTTCCGCAAAGGCGAAACGCTTTGACTCGGTGAGTTTCGCGGCATTCCGACTTCGATGCCCCGTTTGCCGAAATTCAGTTGCCTTTGAATTTCGGGTGATCCCTCTTGAGCATGTATGCTTCTGCTACTTGTTCTACATCAGACTTCTTCCGCAAAGGCGAAACGCTTTGACTCGGTGAGTTTCGCGGCATTCCGACTTCGATGCCCCGTTTGCCGAAATTCAGTTGCCTTTGAATTTCGGGTGATCCCTCTTGAGCATGTATGCTTCTGCTACTTGTTCTACATCAGACTTTTCCGCAAACGGCGAAACGCTTTGACTCGGTGAGTTTCGCGGCATTCCGACTTCGATGCCCCGGTTGCCGAAATTCAGTTGCCTTTGAATTTCGGGTGATCCCTCTTGAGCATGTATGCTTCTGCTACTTGTTCTACATCAGACTTCCTTCCGCAAACGGCGAAACGCTTTGACTCGGTGAGTTTCGCGGCATTCCGACTTCGATGCCCGGTTGCCGAAATTCAGTTGCCTTTGAATTTCGGGTGATCCCTCTTGAGCATGTATGCTTCTGCTACTTGTTCTACATCAGACTTCTTCCGCAAACGGCGAAACGCTTTGACTCGGTGAGTTTCGCGGCATTCCGACTTCGATGCCCGGTTGCCGAAATTCAGTTGCCTTTGAATTTCGGGTGATCCCTCTTGAGCATGTATGCTTCTGCTACTTGTTCTACATCAGACTTTCTTCCGCAAACGGCGAAACGCTTTGACTCGGTGAGTTTCGCGGCATTCCGACTTCGATGCCCCGTTGCCGAAATTCAGTTGCCTTTGAATTTCGGGTGATCCCTCTTGAGCATGTATGCTTCTGCTACTTGTTCTACATCAGACTTCTTCCGCAAACGGCGAAACGCTTTGACTCGGTGAGTTTCGCGGCATTCCGACTTCGATGCCCCGGTTGCCGAAATTCAGTTGCCTTTGAATTTCGGGTGATCCCTCTTGAGCATGTATGCTTCTGCTACTTGTTCTACATCACACTTTCTTCCGCAAACGGCGAAACGCTTTGACTCGGTGAGTTTCGCGGCATTCCGACTTCGATGCCCCGTTGCCGAAATTCAGTTGCCTTTGAATTTCGGGTGATCCCTCTTGAGCATGTATGCTTCTGCTACTTGTTCTACATCAGACTTCTTCCGCAAACGGCGAAACGCTTTGACTCGGTGAGTTTCGCGGCATTCCGACTTCGATGCCCCGGTTGCCGAAATTCAGTTGCCTTTGAATTTCGGGTGATCCCTCTTGAGCATGTATGCTTCTGCTACTTGTTCTACATCAGACTTCCTTCCGCAAACGGCGAAACGCTTTGACTCGGTGAGTTTCGCGGCATTCCGACTTCGATGCCCGGTTGCCGAAATTCAGTTGCCTTTGAATTTCGGGTGATCCCTCTTGAGCATGTATGCTTCTGCTACTTGTTCTACATCAGACTTCCTTCCGCAAACGGCGAAACGCTTTGACTCGGTGAGTTTCGCGGCATTCCGACTTCGATGCCCCGGTTGCCGAAATTCAGTTGCCTTTGAATTTCGGGTGATCCCTCTTGAGCATGTATGCTTCTGCTACTTGTTCTACATCAGACTTCTTCCGCAAAGGCGAAACGCTTTGACTCGGTGAGTTTCGCGGCATTCCGACTTCGATGCCCCGTTTGCCGAAATTCAGTTGCCTTTGAATTTCGGGTGATCCCTCTTGAGCATGTATGCTTCTGCTACTTGTTCTACATCAGACTTTCTTCCGCAAACGGCGAAACGCTTTGACTCGGTGAGTTTCGCGGCATTCCGACTTCGATGCCCCGTTGCCGAAATTCAGTTGCCTTTGAATTTCGGGTGATCCCTCTTGAGCATGTATGCTTCTGCTACTTGTTCTACATCAGACTTCTTCCGCAAACGGCGAAACGCTTTGACTCGGTGAGTTTCGCGGCATTCCGACTTCGATGCCCCGGTTGCCGAAATTCAGTTGCCTTTGAATTTCGGGTGATCCCTCTTGAGCATGTATGCTTCTGCTACTTGTTCTACATCAGACTTCCTTCCGCAAACGGCGAAACGCTTTGACTCGGTGAGTTTCGCGGCATTCCGACTTCGATGCCCCGGTTGCCGAAATTCAGTTGCCTTTGAATTTCGGGTGATCCCTCTTGAGCATGTATGCTTCTGCTACTTGTTCTACATCAGACTTCTTCCGCAAACGGCGAAACGCTTTGACTCGGTGAGTTTCGCGGCATTCCGACTTCGATGCCCCGGTTGCCGAAATTCAGTTGCCTTTGAATTTCGGGTGATCCCTCTTGAGCATGTATGCTTCTGCTACTTGTTCTACATCAGACTTCTTCCGCAAAGGCGAAACGCTTTGACTCGGTGAGTTTCGCGGCATTCCGACTTCGATGCCCGGTTGCCGAAATTCAGTTGCCTTTGAATTTCGGGTGATCCCTCTTGAGCATGTATGCTTCTGCTACTTGTTCTACATCAACTTCTTCCGCAAACGGCGAAACGCTTTGACTCGGTGAGTTTCGCGGCATTCCGACTTCGATGCCCGGTTGCCGAAATTCAGTTGCCTTTGAATTTCGGGTGATCCCTCTTGAGCATGTATGCTTCTGCTACTTGTTCTACATCAGACTTCTTCCGCAAAGGCGAAACGCTTTGACTCGGTGAGTTTCGCGGCATTCCGACTTCGATGCCCCGTTTGCCGAAATTCAGTTGCCTTTGAATTTCGGGTGATCCCTCTTGAGCATGTATGCTTCTGCTACTTGTTCTACATCACACTTCTTCCGCAAACGGCGAAACGCTTTGACTCGGTGAGTTTCGCGGCATTCCGACTTCGATGCCCCGGTTGCCGAAATTCAGTTGCCTTTGAATTTCGGGTGATCCCTCTTGAGCATGTATGCTTCTGCTACTTGTTCTACATCAGACTTCTTCCGCAAACGGCGAAACGCTTTGACTCGGTGAGTTTCGCGGCATTCCGACTTCGATGCCCCGTTTGCCGAAATTCAGTTGCCTTTGAATTTCGGGTGATCCCTCTTGAGCATGTATGCTTCTGCTACTTGTTCTACATCAGACTTCTTCCGCAAACAGCGAAACGCTTTGACTCGGTGAGTTTCGCGGCATTCCGACTTCGATGCCCGGTTGCCGAAATTCAGTTGCCTTTGAATTTCGGGTGATCCCTCTTGAGCATGTATGCTTCTGCTACTTGTTCTACATCAGACTTCTTCCGCAAACGGCGAAACGCTTTGACTCGGTGAGTTTCGCGGCATTCCGACTTCGATGCCCCGTTTGCCGAAATTCAGTTGCCTTTGAATTTCGGGTGATCCCTCTTGAGCATGTATGCTTCTGCTACTTGTTCTACATCAGACTTCTTCCGCAAAGGCGAAACGCTTTGACTCGGTGAGTTTCGCGGCATTCCGACTTCGATGCCCGGTTGCCGAAATTCAGTTGCCTTTGAATTTCGGGTGATCCCTCTTGAGCATGTATGCTTCTGCTACTTGTTCTACATCAGACTTCCTTCCGCAAACGGCGAAACGCTTTGACTCGGTGAGTTTCGCGGCATTCCGACTTCGATGCCCCGGTTGCCGAAATTCAGTTGCCTTTGAATTTCGGGTGATCCCTCTTGAGCATGTATGCTTCTGCTACTTGTTCTACATCAGACTTCTTCCGCAAACGGCGAAACGCTTTGACTCGGTGAGTTTTGCGGCATTCCGACTTCGATGCCCCGTTTGCCGAAATTCAGTTGCCTTTGAATTTCGGGTGATCCCTCTTGTGCATGTATGCTTCTGCTACTTGTTCTACATCAGACTTCTTCCGCAAAAGGCGAAACGCTTTGACTCGGTGAGTTTCGCGGCATTCCGACTTCGATGCCCCGTTGCCGAAATTCAGTTGCCTTTGAATTTCGGGTGATCCCTCTTGAGCCTGTATGCTTCTGCTACTTGTTCTACATCAGACTTCCTTCCGCAAACGGCGAAACGCTTTGACTCGGTGAGTTTCGCGGCATTCCAACTTCGATGCCCCGTTTTCCGAAACACAGTTGCCTTTGAATTTCGGGTGATCCCTCTTGAGCCTGTACGCTTCTGCTACTTGTTCTACATAAGACTTCTTCCCCAAAGGGCGAAAAGCTTTGACTCGGTGAGTTTCGCGGCATTCCGGCTTCGATGCCCCGGTTGCCGAAATTCAGTTGCCTTTGAATTTCGGGTGATCCCTCTTGAGCTTGTATGCTTCTGCTACTTGTTCTACATCAGACTTCCTTCCGCAAAAGGCGCATCGCTTTGACTCGGTGAGTTTCACGGCATTCCAACTTCGATGCCCCGGTTGCCGATATTCAGTTGCCGTTGAATTTCGGGTGATCCCTCTTGAGCATGTATGCTTCTGCTACTTGTTCTACATCAGACTTTCTTCCGCAAACGGCGAAATTCTTTGACTCGATGAGTTTAGCGGCATTCCGACTTCGATGCCCCGTTTGCCGAAATATAGTTGCCTTTGAATTTCGGGTGATCCCTCTTGAGCATGTATGCTTTTGCTACTTGTTCTACATAAGACTTCTCCACAAAGGGCGAAACGCTTTGACTCGGTGAGTTTCGCGGCATTACGGCTTCGATGCCCCGTTTGCCGAAATTCAGTTGCCTTTGAATTTCGGGTGATACCTCTTGAGCATGTATGCTTCTGCTACTTGTTCTACATCAGACTTCCTTCCGCAAACGGCGAAACGCTTTGACTCGGTGAGTTTCGCGGCATTCCGACTTCGATGCCCCGTTTGCCGAAATTCAGTTGCCTTTGAATTTCGAGTGATCCCTCTTGAGCATGTATGCTTGTGCTACTTGTTCTACAAAAGACTTCCTTCCGCAAACGGCGAAACGCTTTGACTCGGTGAGTTTCGCGGCATTCCGACTTCGATGCCCCGTTTGCCGAAATTCAGTTGCCTTTGAATTTCGAGTGATCCCTCTTGAGCATGTATGCTTCTGCTACTTGTTGTACATCAGACTTCTTCCGCAAAAGGCGAAACGCTTTGACTCGGTGAGTTTCACGGCATTCCGGCTTCGATGCCCCGGTTGCCGAAATTCAGTTGCCTTTGAATTTCGGGTGATCCCTCTTGAGCCTGTATGCTTCTGCTACTTGTTCTACATCAGACTTCCTTCCGCAAACGGCGAAACACTTTGACTCGGTGAGTTTCGCGGCATTCCGACTTCGATGCCCCGTTTGCCGAAATTCAGTTGCCTTTAAATTTCGGGTGATCCCTTTTGAGCCTGTATGCTTCTGCTACTTGTTCTACATCAGACTTCTTCCGCAAACGGCGAAACGCTTTGACTCGGTGAGTTTCGCGGCATTCCGACTTCGATGCCCCGGTTGCCGAAATTCAGTTGCCTTTGAATTTCGGGTGATCCCTCTTGAGCATGTATGCTTCTGCTACTTGTTCTACATCAGACTTCTTCCGCAAACGGCGAAACGCTTTGACTCGGTGAGTTTCGCGGCATTCCGACTTCGATGCCCCGGTTGCCGAAATTCAGTTGCCTTTGAATTTCGGGTGATCCCTCTTGAGCATGTATGCTTCTGCTACTTGTTCTACATCAGACTTCCTTCCGCAAACGGCGAAACGCTTTGACTCGGTGAGTTTCGCGGCATTCCGACTTCGATGCCCCGTTGCCGAAATTCAGTTGCCTTTGAATTTCGGGTGATCCCTCTTGAGCATGTATGCTTCTGCTACTTGTTCTACATCAGACTTCCTTCCGCAAACGGCGAAACGCTTTGACTCGGTGAGTTTCGCGGCATTCCGACTTCGATGCCCGGTTGCCGAAATTCAGTTGCCTTTGAATTTCGGGTGATCCCTCTTGAGCATGTATGCTTCTGCTACTTGTTCTACATCAGACTTCTTCCGCAAACGGCGAAACGCTTTGACTCGGTGAGTTTCGCGGCATTCCGACTTCGATGCCCCGTTGCCGAAATTCAGTTGCCTTTGAATTTCGGGTGATCCCTCTTGAGCATGTATGCTTCTGCTACTTGTTCTACATCAGACTTTCTTCCGCAAACGGCGAAACGCTTTGACTCGGTGAGTTTCGCGGCATTCCGACTTCGATGCCCCGGTTGCCGAAATTCAGTTGCCTTTGAATTTCGGGTGATCCCTCTTGAGCATGTATGCTTCTGCTACTTGTTCTACATCAGACTTCTTCCGCAAACGGCGAAACGCTTTGACTCGGTGAGTTTCGCGGCATTCCGACTTCGATGCCCCGTTTGCCGAAATTCAGTTGCCTTTGAATTTCGGGTGATCCCTCTTGAGCATGTATGCTTCTGCTACTTGTTCTACATCAGACTTCTTCCGCAAACGGCGAAACGCTTTGACTCGGTGAGTTTCGCGGCATTCCGACTTCGATGCCCCGTTTGCCGAAATTCAGTTGCCTTTGAATTTCGGGTGATCCCTCTTGAGCATGTATGCTTCTGCTACTTGTTCTACATCAGACTTCTTCCGCAAACGGCGAAACGCTTTGACTCGGTGAGTTTCGCGGCATTCCGACTTCGATGCCCGGTTGCCGAAATTCAGTTGCCTTTGAATTTCGGGTGATCCCTCTTGAGCATGTATGCTTCTGCTACTTGTTCTACATCAGACTTCTTCCGCAAACGGCGAAACGCTTTGACTCGGTGAGTTTCGCGGCATTCCGACTTCGATGCCCCGTTTGCCGAAATTCAGTTGCCTTTGAATTTCGGGTGATCCCTCTTGAGCATGTATGCTTCTGCTACTTGTTCTACATCAGACTTCTTCCGCAAACGGCGAAACGCTTTGACTCGGTGAGTTTCGCGGCATTCCGACTTCGATGCCCCGGTTGCCGAAATTCAGTTGCCTTTGAATTTCGGGTGATCCCTCTTGAGCATGTATGCTTCTGCTACTTGTTCTACATCAGACTTTCTTCCGCAAACGGCGAAACGCTTTGACTCGGTGAGTTTCGCGGCATTCCGACTTCGATGCCCCGTTGCCGAAATTCAGTTGCCTTTGAATTTCGGGTGATCCCTCTTGAGCATGTATGCTTCTGCTACTTGTTCTACATCAGACTTCTTCCGCAAACGGCGAAACGCTTTGACTCGGTGAGTTTCGCGGCATTCCGACTTCGATGCCCCGTTGCCGAAATTCAGTTGCCTTTGAATTTCGGGTGATCCCTCTTGAGCATGTATGCTTCTGCTACTTGTTCTACATCAGACTTCTTCCGCAAACGGCGAAACGCTTTGACTCGGTGAGTTTCGCGGCATTCCGACTTCGATGCCCCGGTTGCCGAAATTCAGTTGCCTTTGAATTTCGGGTGATCCCTCTTGAGCATGTATGCTTCTGCTACTTGTTCTACATCAGACTTCTTCCGCAAACGGCGAAACGCTTTGACTCGGTGAGTTTCGCGGCATTCCGACTTCGATGCCCCGTTTGCCGAAATTCAGTTGCCTTTGAATTTCGGGTGATCCCTCTTGAGCATGTATGCTTCTGCTACTTGTTCTACATCAGACTTTCTTCCGCAAACGGCGAAACGCTTTGACTCGGTGAGTTTCGCGGCATTCCGACTTCGATGCCCCGTTTGCCGAAATTCAGTTGCCTTTGAATTTCGGGTGATCCCTCTTGAGCATGTATGCTTCTGCTACTTGTTCTACATCAGACTTCTTCCGCAAACGGCGAAACGCTTTGACTCGGTGAGTTTCGCGGCATTCCGACTTCGATGCCCCGGTTGCCGAAATTCAGTTGCCTTTGAATTTCGGGTGATCCCTCTTGAGCATGTATGCTTCTGCTACTTGTTCTACATCAGACTTCTTCCGCAAACGGCGAAACGCTTTGACTCGGTGAGTTTCGCGGCATTCCGACTTCGATGCCCCGTTGCCGAAATTCAGTTGCCTTTGAATTTCGGGTGATCCCTCTTGAGCATGTATGCTTCTGCTACTTGTTCTACATCAGACTTCTTCCGCAAAGGCGAAACGCTTTGACTCGGTGAGTTTCGCGGCATTCCGACTTCGATGCCCCGTTGCCGAAATTCAGTTGCCTTTGAATTTCGGGTGATCCCTCTTGAGCATGTATGCTTCTGCTACTTGTTCTACATCAGACTTCCTTCCGCAAACGGCGAAACGCTTTGACTCGGTGAGTTTCGCGGCATTCCGACTTCGATGCCCGGTTGCCGAAATTCAGTTGCCTTTGAATTTCGGGTGATCCCTCTTGAGCATGTATGCTTCTGCTACTTGTTCTACATCAGACTTCTTCCGCAAACGGCGAAACGCTTTGACTCGGTGAGTTTCGCGGCATTCCGACTTCGATGCCCCGGTTGCCGAAATTCAGTTGCCTTTGAATTTCGGGTGATCCCTCTTGAGCATGTATGCTTCTGCTACTTGTTCTACATCAGACTTCTTCCGCAAACGGCGAAACGCTTTGACTCGGTGAGTTTCGCGGCATTCCGACTTCGATGCCCCGGTTGCCGAAATTCAGTTGCCTTTGAATTTCGGGTGATCCCTCTTGAGCATGTATGCTTCTGCTACTTGTTCTACATCAGACTTCTTCCGCAAACGGCGAAACGCTTTGACTCGGTGAGTTTCGCGGCATTCCGACTTCGATGCCCCGGTTGCCGAAATTCAGTTGCCTTTGAATTTCGGGTGATCCCTCTTGAGCATGTATGCTTCTGCTACTTGTTCTACATCAGACTTCTTCCGCAAACGGCGAAACGCTTTGACTCGGTGAGTTTCGCGGCATTCCGACTTCGATGCCCCGTTTGCCGAAATTCAGTTGCCTTTGAATTTCGGGTGATCCCTCTTGAGCATGTATGCTTCTGCTACTTGTTCTACATCAGACTTCTTCCGCAAACGGCGAAACGCTTTGACTCGGTGAGTTTCGCGGCATTCCGACTTCGATGCCCCGGTTGCCGAAATTCAGTTGCCTTTGAATTTCGGGTGATCCCTCTTGAGCATGTATGCTTCTGCTACTTGTTCTACATCAGACTTCTTCCGCAAACGGCGAAACGCTTTGACTCGGTGAGTTTCGCGGCATTCCGACTTCGATGCCCCGTTTGCCGAAATTCAGTTGCCTTTGAATTTCGGGTGATCCCTCTTGAGCATGTATGCTTCTGCTACTTGTTCTACATCAGACTTCTTCCGCAAACGGCGAAACGCTTTGACTCGGTGAGTTTCGCGGCATTCCGACTTCGATGCCCCGTTGCCGAAATTCAGTTGCCTTTGAATTTCGGGTGATCCCTCTTGAGCATGTATGCTTCTGCTACTTGTTCTACATCAGACTTCTTCCGCAAACGGCGAAACGCTTTGACTCGGTGAGTTTCGCGGCATTCCGACTTCGATGCCCGGTTGCCGAAATTCAGTTGCCTTTGAATTTCGGGTGATCCCTCTTGAGCATGTATGCTTCTGCTACTTGTTCTACATCAGACTTCCTTCCGCAAACGGCGAAACGCTTTGACTCGGTGAGTTTCGCGGCATTCCGACTTCGATGCCCCGGTTGCCGAAATTCAGTTGCCTTTGAATTTCGGGTGATCCCTCTTGAGCATGTATGCTTCTGCTACTTGTTCTACATCACACTTCTTCCGCAAACGGCGAAACGCTTTGACTCGGTGAGTTTCGCGGCATTCCGACTTCGATGCCCCGGTTGCCGAAATTCAGTTGCCTTTGAATTTCGGGTGATCCCTCTTGAGCATGTATGCTTCTGCTACTTGTTCTACATCAGACTTCTTCCGCAAACGGCGAAACGCTTTGACTCGGTGAGTTTCGCGGCATTCCGACTTCGATGCCCCGGTTGCCGAAATTCAGTTGCCTTTGAATTTCGGGTGATCCCTCTTGAGCATGTATGCTTCTGCTACTTGTTCTACATCAGACTTTCTTCCGCAAACGGCGAAACGCTTTGACTCGGTGAGTTTCGCGGCATTCCGACTTCGATGCCCCGGTTGCCGAAATTCAGTTGCCTTTGAATTTCGGGTGATCCCTCTTGAGCATGTATGCTTCTGCTACTTGTTCTACATCAGACTTCTTCCGCAAACGGCGAAACGCTTTGACTCGGTGAGTTTCGCGGCATTCCGACTTCGATGCCCCGGTTGCCGAAATTCAGTTGCCTTTGAATTTCGGGTGATCCCTCTTGAGCATGTATGCTTCTGCTACTTGTTCTACATCAGACTTCTTCCGCAAACGGCGAAACGCTTTGACTCGGTGAGTTTCGCGGCATTCCGACTTCGATGCCCGGTTGCCGAAATTCAGTTGCCTTTGAATTTCGGGTGATCCCTCTTGAGCATGTATGCTTCTGCTACTTGTTCTACATCAGACTTCTTCCGCAAACGGCGAAACGCTTTGACTCGGTGAGTTTCGCGGCATTCCGACTTCGATGCCCCGGTTGCCGAAATTCAGTTGCCTTTGAATTTCGGGTGATCCCTCTTGAGCATGTATGCTTCTGCTACTTGTTCTACATCAGACTTCTTCCGCAAACGGCGAAACGCTTTGACTCGGTGAGTTTCGCGGCATTCCGACTTCGATGCCCCGGTTGCCGAAATTCAGTTGCCTTTGAATTTCGGGTGATCCCTCTTGAGCATGTATGCTTCTGCTACTTGTTCTACATCAGACTTCTTCCGCAAACGGCGAAACGCTTTGACTCGGTGAGTTTCGCGGCATTCCGACTTCGATGCCCCGGTTGCCGAAATTCAGTTGCCTTTGAATTTCGGGTGATCCCTCTTGAGCATGTATGCTTCTGCTACTTGTTCTACATCAGACTTCTTCCGCAAACGGCGAAACGCTTTGACTCGGTGAGTTTCGCGGCATTCCGACTTCGATGCCCCGGTTGCCGAAATTCAGTTGCCTTTGAATTTCGGGTGATCCCTCTTGAGCATGTATGCTTCTGCTACTTGTTCTACATCAGACTTCTTCCGCAAACGGCGAAACGCTTTGACTCGGTGAGTTTCGCGGCATTCCGACTTCGATGCCCCGGTTGCCGAAATTCAGTTGCCTTTGAATTTCGGGTGATCCCTCTTGAGCATGTATGCTTCTGCTACTTGTTCTACATCAGACTTCTTCCGCAAACGGCGAAACGCTTTGACTCGGTGAGTTTCGCGGCATTCCGACTTCGATGCCCCGGTTGCCGAAATTCAGTTGCCTTTGAATTTCGGGTGATCCCTCTTGAGCATGTATGCTTCTGCTACTTGTTCTACATCACACTTCTTCCGCAAACGGCGAAACGCTTTGACTCGGTGAGTTTCGCGGCATTCCGACTTCGATGCCCCGGTTGCCGAAATTCAGTTGCCTTTGAATTTCGGGTGATCCCTCTTGAGCATGTATGCTTCTGCTACTTGTTCTACATCAGACTTTCTTCCGCAAACGGCGAAACGCTTTGACTCGGTGAGTTTCGCGGCATTCCGACTTCGATGCCCGGTTGCCGAAATTCAGTTGCCTTTGAATTTCGGGTGATCCCTCTTGAGCATGTATGCTTCTGCTACTTGTTCTACATCAGACTTTCTTCCGCAAACGGCGAAACGCTTTGACTCGGTGAGTTTCGCGGCATTCCGACTTCGATGCCCCGGTTGCCGAAATTCAGTTGCCTTTGAATTTCGGGTGATCCCTCTTGAGCATGTATGCTTCTGCTACTTGTTCTACATCAGACTTCTTCCGCAAACGGCGAAACGCTTTGACTCGGTGAGTTTCGCGGCATTCCGACTTCGATGCCCGGTTGCCGAAATTCAGTTGCCTTTGAATTTCGGGTGATCCCTCTTGAGCATGTATGCTTCTGCTACTTGTTCTACATCAGACTTCTTCCGCAAACGGCGAAACGCTTTGACTCGGTGAGTTTCGCGGCATTCCGACTTCGATGCCCCGGTTGCCGAAATTCAGTTGCCTTTGAATTTCGGGTGATCCCTCTTGAGCATGTATGCTTCTGCTACTTGTTCTACATCAGACTTCTTCCGCAAACGGCGAAACGCTTTGACTCGGTGAGTTTCGCGGCATTCCGACTTCGATGCCCCGGTTGCCGAAATTCAGTTGCCTTTGAATTTCGGGTGATCCCTCTTGAGCATGTATGCTTCTGCTACTTGTTCTACATCAGACTTCTTCCGCAAACGGCGAAACGCTTTGACTCGGTGAGTTTCGCGGCATTCCGACTTCGATGCCCCGGTTGCCGAAATTCAGTTGCCTTTGAATTTCGGGTGATCCCTCTTGAGCATGTATGCTTCTGCTACTTGTTCTACATCAGACTTCTTCCGCAAACGGCGAAACGCTTTGACTCGGTGAGTTTCGCGGCATTCCGACTTCGATGCCCCGGTTGCCGAAATTCAGTTGCCTTTGAATTTCGGGTGATCCCTCTTGAGCATGTATGCTTCTGCTACTTGTTCTACATCAGACTTCTTCCGCAAACGGCGAAACGCTTTGACTCGGTGAGTTTCGCGGCATTCCGACTTCGATGCCCCGGTTGCCGAAATTCAGTTGCCTTTGAATTTCGGGTGATCCCTCTTGAGCATGTATGCTTCTGCTACTTGTTCTACATCAGACTTCTTCCGCAAACGGCGAAACGCTTTGACTCGGTGAGTTTCGCGGCATTCCGACTTCGATGCCCCGGTTGCCGAAATTCAGTTGCCTTTGAATTTCGGGTGATCCCTCTTGAGCATGTATGCTTCTGCTACTTGTTCTACATCAGACTTCTTCCGCAAACGGCGAAACGCTTTGACTCGGTGAGTTTCGCGGCATTCCGACTTCGATGCCCCGGTTGCCGAAATTCAGTTGCCTTTGAATTTCGGGTGATCCCTCTTGAGCATGTATGCTTCTGCTACTTGTTCTACATCAGACTTTCTTCCGCAAACGGCGAAACGCTTTGACTCGGTGAGTTTCGCGGCATTCCGACTTCGATGCCCCGGTTGCCGAAATTCAGTTGCCTTTGAATTTCGGGTGATCCCTCTTGAGCATGTATGCTTCTGCTACTTGTTCTACATCAGACTTCTTCCGCAAACGGCGAAACGCTTTGACTCGGTGAGTTTCGCGGCATTCCGACTTCGATGCCCCGTTGCCGAAATTCAGTTGCCTTTGAATTTCGGGTGATCCCTCTTGAGCATGTATGCTTCTGCTACTTGTTCTACATCAGACTTCTTCCGCAAACGGCGAAACGCTTTGACTCGGTGAGTTTCGCGGCATTCCGACTTCGATGCCCCGGTTGCCGAAATTCAGTTGCCTTTGAATTTCGGGTGATCCCTCTTGAGCATGTATGCTTCTGCTACTTGTTCTACATCAGACTTCTTCCGCAAACGGCGAAACGCTTTGACTCGGTGAGTTTCGCGGCATTCCGACTTCGATGCCCGGTTGCCGAAATTCAGTTGCCTTTGAATTTCGGGTGATCCCTCTTGAGCATGTATGCTTCTGCTACTTGTTCTACATCAGACTTCTTCCGCAAACGGCGAAACGCTTTGACTCGGTGAGTTTCGCGGCATTCCGACTTCGATGCCCCGGTTGCCGAAATTCAGTTGCCTTTGAATTTCGGGTGATCCCTCTTGAGCATGTATGCTTCTGCTACTTGTTCTACATCAGACTTCTTCCGCAAACGGCGAAACGCTTTGACTCGGTGAGTTTCGCGGCATTCCGACTTCGATGCCCCGGTTGCCGAAATTCAGTTGCCTTTGAATTTCGGGTGATCCCTCTTGAGCATGTATGCTTCTGCTACTTGTTCTACATCAGACTTTCTTCCGCAAACGGCGAAACGCTTTGACTCGGTGAGTTTCGCGGCATTCCGACTTCGATGCCCCGGTTGCCGAAATTCAGTTGCCTTTGAATTTCGGGTGATCCCTCTTGAGCATGTATGCTTCTGCTACTTGTTCTACATCAGACTTTCTTCCGCAAACGGCGAAACGCTTTGACTCGGTGAGTTTCGCGGCATTCCGACTTCGATGCCCCGGTTGCCGAAATTCAGTTGCCTTTGAATTTCGGGTGATCCCTCTTGAGCATGTATGCTTCTGCTACTTGTTCTACATCAGACTTCTTCCGCAAACGGCGAAACGCTTTGACTCGGTGAGTTTCGCGGCATTCCGACTTCGATGCCCCGGTTGCCGAAATTCAGTTGCCTTTGAATTTCGGGTGATCCCTCTTGAGCATGTATGCTTCTGCTACTTGTTCTACATCAGACTTCTTCCGCAAACGGCGAAACGCTTTGACTCGGTGAGTTTCGCGGCATTCCGACTTCGATGCCCCGGTTGCCGAAATTCAGTTGCCTTTGAATTTCGGGTGATCCCTCTTGAGCATGTATGCTTCTGCTACTTGTTCTACATCAGACTTCTTCCGCAAACGGCGAAACGCTTTGACTCGGTGAGTTTCGCGGCATTCCGACTTCGATGCCCCGGTTGCCGAAATTCAGTTGCCTTTGAATTTCGGGTGATCCCTCTTGAGCATGTATGCTTCTGCTACTTGTTCTACATCAGACTTCTTCCGCAAACGGCGAAACGCTTTGACTCGGTGAGTTTCGCGGCATTCCGACTTCGATGCCCCGGTTGCCGAAATTCAGTTGCCTTTGAATTTCGGGTGATCCCTCTTGAGCATGTATGCTTCTGCTACTTGTTCTACATCAGACTTCTTCCGCAAACGGCGAAACGCTTTGACTCGGTGAGTTTCGCGGCATTCCGACTTCGATGCCCGGTTGCCGAAATTCAGTTGCCTTTGAATTTCGGGTGATCCCTCTTGAGCATGTATGCTTCTGCTACTTGTTCTACATCAGACTTCTTCCGCAAACGGCGAAACGCTTTGACTCGGTGAGTTTCGCGGCATTCCGACTTCGATGCCCGGTTGCCGAAATTCAGTTGCCTTTGAATTTCGGGTGATCCCTCTTGAGCATGTATGCTTCTGCTACTTGTTCTACATCAGACTTCTTCCGCAAACGGCGAAACGCTTTGACTCGGTGAGTTTCGCGGCATTCCGACTTCGATGCCCCGGTTGCCGAAATTCAGTTGCCTTTGAATTTCGGGTGATCCCTCTTGAGCATGTATGCTTCTGCTACTTGTTCTACATCAGACTTTCTTCCGCAAACGGCGAAACGCTTTGACTCGGTGAGTTTCGCGGCATTCCGACTTCGATGCCCCGGTTGCCGAAATTCAGTTGCCTTTGAATTTCGGGTGATCCCTCTTGAGCATGTATGCTTCTGCTACTTGTTCTACATCAGACTTCTTCCGCAAACGGCGAAACGCTTTGACTCGGTGAGTTTCGCGGCATTCCGACTTCGATGCCCGGTTGCCGAAATTCAGTTGCCTTTGAATTTCGGGTGATCCCTCTTGAGCATGTATGCTTCTGCTACTTGTTCTACATCAGACTTCTTCCGCAAACGGCGAAACGCTTTGACTCGGTGAGTTTCGCGGCATTCCGACTTCGATGCCCCGGTTGCCGAAATTCAGTTGCCTTTGAATTTCGGGTGATCCCTCTTGAGCATGTATGCTTCTGCTACTTGTTCTACATCAGACTTTCTTCCGCAAACGGCGAAACGCTTTGACTCGGTGAGTTTCGCGGCATTCCGACTTCGATGCCCCGGTTGCCGAAATTCAGTTGCCTTTGAATTTCGGGTGATCCCTCTTGAGCATGTATGCTTCTGCTACTTGTTCTACATCAGACTTCTTCCGCAAACGGCGAAACGCTTTGACTCGGTGAGTTTCGCGGCATTCCGACTTCGATGCCCCGGTTGCCGAAATTCAGTTGCCTTTGAATTTCGGGTGATCCCTCTTGAGCATGTATGCTTCTGCTACTTGTTCTACATCAGACTTCTTCCGCAAACGGCGAAACGCTTTGACTCGGTGAGTTTCGCGGCATTCCGACTTCGATGCCCCGGTTGCCGAAATTCAGTTGCCTTTGAATTTCGGGTGATCCCTCTTGAGCATGTATGCTTCTGCTACTTGTTCTACATCAGACTTCTTCCGCAAACGGCGAAACGCTTTGACTCGGTGAGTTTCGCGGCATTCCGACTTCGATGCCCCGGTTGCCGAAATTCAGTTGCCTTTGAATTTCGGGTGATCCCTCTTGAGCATGTATGCTTCTGCTACTTGTTCTACATCAGACTTCTTCCGCAAACGGCGAAACGCTTTGACTCGGTGAGTTTCGCGGCATTCCGACTTCGATGCCCCGGTTGCCGAAATTCAGTTGCCTTTGAATTTCGGGTGATCCCTCTTGAGCATGTATGCTTCTGCTACTTGTTCTACATCAGACTTCTTCCGCAAACGGCGAAACGCTTTGACTCGGTGAGTTTCGCGGCATTCCGACTTCGATGCCCCGGTTGCCGAAATTCAGTTGCCTTTGAATTTCGGGTGATCCCTCTTGAGCATGTATGCTTCTGCTACTTGTTCTACATCAGACTTTCTTCCGCAAACGGCGAAACGCTTTGACTCGGTGAGTTTCGCGGCATTCCGACTTCGATGCCCCGGTTGCCGAAATTCAGTTGCCTTTGAATTTCGGGTGATCCCTCTTGAGCATGTATGCTTCTGCTACTTGTTCTACATCAGACTTCTTCCGCAAACGGCGAAACGCTTTGACTCGGTGAGTTTCGCGGCATTCCGACTTCGATGCCCCGGTTGCCGAAATTCAGTTGCCTTTGAATTTCGGGTGATCCCTCTTGAGCATGTATGCTTCTGCTACTTGTTCTACATCAGACTTCTTCCGCAAACGGCGAAACGCTTTGACTCGGTGAGTTTCGCGGCATTCCGACTTCGATGCCCCGGTTGCCGAAATTCAGTTGCCTTTGAATTTCGGGTGATCCCTCTTGAGCATGTATGCTTCTGCTACTTGTTCTACATCAGACTTCTTCCGCAAACGGCGAAACGCTTTGACTCGGTGAGTTTCGCGGCATTCCGACTTCGATGCCCCGGTTGCCGAAATTCAGTTGCCTTTGAATTTCGGGTGATCCCTCTTGAGCATGTATGCTTCTGCTACTTGTTCTACATCAGACTTCTTCCGCAAACGGCGAAACGCTTTGACTCGGTGAGTTTCGCGGCATTCCGACTTCGATGCCCCGGTTGCCGAAATTCAGTTGCCTTTGAATTTCGGGTGATCCCTCTTGAGCATGTATGCTTCTGCTACTTGTTCTACATCAGACTTCTTCCGCAAACGGCGAAACGCTTTGACTCGGTGAGTTTCGCGGCATTCCGACTTCGATGCCCCGGTTGCCGAAATTCAGTTGCCTTTGAATTTCGGGTGATCCCTCTTGAGCATGTATGCTTCTGCTACTTGTTCTACATCAGACTTCTTCCGCAAACGGCGAAACGCTTTGACTCGGTGAGTTTCGCGGCATTCCGACTTCGATGCCCCGGTTGCCGAAATTCAGTTGCCTTTGAATTTCGGGTGATCCCTCTTGAGCATGTATGCTTCTGCTACTTGTTCTACATCAGACTTTCTTCCGCAAACGGCGAAACGCTTTGACTCGGTGAGTTTCGCGGCATTCCGACTTCGATGCCCCGGTTGCCGAAATTCAGTTGCCTTTGAATTTCGGGTGATCCCTCTTGAGCATGTATGCTTCTGCTACTTGTTCTACATCAGACTTCTTCCGCAAACGGCGAAACGCTTTGACTCGGTGAGTTTCGCGGCATTCCGACTTCGATGCCCCGGTTGCCGAAATTCAGTTGCCTTTGAATTTCGGGTGATCCCTCTTGAGCATGTATGCTTCTGCTACTTGTTCTACATCAGACTTTCTTCCGCAAACGGCGAAACGCTTTGACTCGGTGAGTTTCGCGGCATTCCGACTTCGATGCCCCGGTTGCCGAAATTCAGTTGCCTTTGAATTTCGGGTGATCCCTCTTGAGCATGTATGCTTCTGCTACTTGTTCTACATCAGACTTCTTCCGCAAACGGCGAAACGCTTTGACTCGGTGAGTTTCGCGGCATTCCGACTTCGATGCCCCGGTTGCCGAAATTCAGTTGCCTTTGAATTTCGGGTGATCCCTCTTGAGCATGTATGCTTCTGCTACTTGTTCTACATCAGACTTCTTCCGCAAACGGCGAAACGCTTTGACTCGGTGAGTTTCGCGGCATTCCGACTTCGATGCCCCGGTTGCCGAAATTCAGTTGCCTTTGAATTTCGGGTGATCCCTCTTGAGCATGTATGCTTCTGCTACTTGTTCTACATCAGACTTCTTCCGCAAACGGCGAAACGCTTTGACTCGGTGAGTTTCGCGGCATTCCGACTTCGATGCCCCGGTTGCCGAAATTCAGTTGCCTTTGAATTTCGGGTGATCCCTCTTGAGCATGTATGCTTCTGCTACTTGTTCTACATCAGACTTTCTTCCGCAAACGGCGAAACGCTTTGACTCGGTGAGTTTCGCGGCATTCCGACTTCGATGCCCCGGTTGCCGAAATTCAGTTGCCTTTGAATTTCGGGTGATCCCTCTTGAGCATGTATGCTTCTGCTACTTGTTCTACATCAGACTTTCTTCCGCAAACGGCGAAACGCTTTGACTCGGTGAGTTTCGCGGCATTCCGACTTCGATGCCCCGGTTGCCGAAATTCAGTTGCCTTTGAATTTCGGGTGATCCCTCTTGAGCATGTATGCTTCTGCTACTTGTTCTACATCAGACTTCTTCCGCAAACGGCGAAACGCTTTGACTCGGTGAGTTTCGCGGCATTCCGACTTCGATGCCCCGGTTGCCGAAATTCAGTTGCCTTTGAATTTCGGGTGATCCCTCTTGAGCATGTATGCTTCTGCTACTTGTTCTACATCAGACTTCCTTCCGCAAACGGCGAAACGCTTTGACTCGGTGAGTTTCGCGGCATTCCGACTTCGATGCCCCGGTTGCCGAAATTCAGTTGCCTTTGAATTTCGGGTGATCCCTCTTGAGCATGTATGCTTCTGCTACTTGTTCTACATCAGACTTTCTTCCGCAAACGGCGAAACGCTTTGACTCGGTGAGTTTCGCGGCATTCCGACTTCGATGCCCCGGTTGCCGAAATTCAGTTGCCTTTGAATTTCGGGTGATCCCTCTTGAGCATGTATGCTTCTGCTACTTGTTCTACATCAGACTTCTTCCGCAAACGGCGAAACGCTTTGACTCGGTGAGTTTCGCGGCATTCCGACTTCGATGCCCCGGTTGCCGAAATTCAGTTGCCTTTGAATTTCGGGTGATCCCTCTTGAGCATGTATGCTTCTGCTACTTGTTCTACATCAGACTTCTTCCGCAAACGGCGAAACGCTTTGACTCGGTGAGTTTCGCGGCATTCCGACTTCGATGCCCCGGTTGCCGAAATTCAGTTGCCTTTGAATTTCGGGTGATCCCTCTTGAGCATGTATGCTTCTGCTACTTGTTCTACATCAGACTTCCTTCCGCAAACGGCGAAACGCTTTGACTCGGTGAGTTTCGCGGCATTCCGACTTCGATGCCCCGGTTGCCGAAATTCAGTTGCCTTTGAATTTCGGGTGATCCCTCTTGAGCATGTATGCTTCTGCTACTTGTTCTACATCAGACTTTCTTCCGCAAACGGCGAAACGCTTTGACTCGGTGAGTTTCGCGGCATTCCGACTTCGATGCCCCGGTTGCCGAAATTCAGTTGCCTTTGAATTTCGGGTGATCCCTCTTGAGCATGTATGCTTCTGCTACTTGTTCTACATCAGACTTTCTTCCGCAAACGGCGAAACGCTTTGACTCGGTGAGTTTCGCGGCATTCCGACTTCGATGCCCGGTTGCCGAAATTCAGTTGCCTTTGAATTTCGGGTGATCCCTCTTGAGCATGTATGCTTCTGCTACTTGTTCTACATCAGACTTCTTCCGCAAACGGCGAAACGCTTTGACTCGGTGAGTTTCGCGGCATTCCGACTTCGATGCCCGGTTGCCGAAATTCAGTTGCCTTTGAATTTCGGGTGATCCCTCTTGAGCATGTATGCTTCTGCTACTTGTTCTACATCAGACTTCCTTCCGCAAACGGCGAAACGCTTTGACTCGGTGAGTTTCGCGGCATTCCGACTTCGATGCCCCGGTTGCCGAAATTCAGTTGCCTTTGAATTTCGGGTGATCCCTCTTGAGCATGTATGCTTCTGCTACTTGTTCTACATCAGACTTCTTCCGCAAACGGCGAAACGCTTTGACTCGGTGAGTTTCGCGGCATTCCGACTTCGATGCCCCGGTTGCCGAAATTCAGTTGCCTTTGAATTTCGGGTGATCCCTCTTGAGCATGTATGCTTCTGCTACTTGTTCTACATCAGACTTTCTTCCGCAAACGGCGAAACGCTTTGACTCGGTGAGTTTCGCGGCATTCCGACTTCGATGCCCCGGTTGCCGAAATTCAGTTGCCATTTGAATTTCCTGGGTGTTCCCTCTTAAGGCAATGTTATGCTTCTGCTACAATGTTCGTACATTCAGACTGCTTCTACAAACGTGCGGGAGAACGCTTTCACTTGGTGGACGTTTAGCGGCACATTTCCGACTTCGATGCCCCGATTGCCGAAATTGAGTTGCCTTTTAAATTGCGATGGTGATCCCTCTTAAGTGAGGATGCTTCTGCTACTTGTTCTATTCAGACTTTCTTCCGCCAGTATACGGGGTGAAACGCTTATACACCTCGATGAGTTTCGCGGCATTTCCGACTTCGATGCCCAGGTTGCCGAAATTTTGTTGTAGTGTATTTCTGGATTGATCCCTCTTAAGTATTGTATGCTTCAGCTACTTGTTCTACATCAGACCCTTCTTCCGCAAACGGGGGAAACGCTTTGACTCGGTTGAGTTTCGCGGCATTCCGACTTCGAGTGCCACGGTTTGTTTGCGAAATTCTGATTGCCTTTGAATTTCTGGTGATCACTCTTAAGCATTGTGTGCTTCTGCCTACTTGTTCTACATCAGACCTGCTTCTGCAAACGCGTGTGAAACGCCTTTGACTCGTGTGAGTTTCGCAGCTATTTCCGACTTCGATGCCCAGTGTTTCCGAAATTCAGTTGCCTTTGAATTTTAGGTGATCCCTATTGAGCATGTATGCTTCTGCTACTTGTCTCTTCTACATCAGACTTGCTTCGCTCAAGCGGCCGAAACGCTTTTGACTCGGTGGACTATTAGCGGCATTTCCGAGGCTCTCGATGCCCGGTTGGCCGAAAGTTCAGTTGCGCTGTTTAATTGTTCGGGTGATCCCTATTAAGCATGTATGCTTCTGCGTATTCCTTCTGTTCAAGTTGCACACTTTCTTCCGCAAACGGCGAAGGACCGCGTCTCGCACTCGGAGTGTTTTCGCGGCATTTCCGACTTCGATTGCCCGGGTTTGCCTCGAAATTCAGTTGCCTCTTGAAACTTTCTCTGGGTGATCACATCTTGTGCAGGTGTTAAGCTTCTGCTACTTGTTCTACGTGCACAGACTGACTTCTGCAAATTGGCGAATACGCTTTTGACTCGCGGTGATCGTTTCGCGGCATTTCCGAACTGTCTGATGCCACGGTTTGCGAAATTCACGTTGCCTTTGAATCTTCGGGTGATCCCGTATTTGAGCCATGTTGATGGCTTCTGGCTACTTGTTCTACGTAAGACTTCCTCTCCGCAAACGGCGAATACGCTTGGACCTCGGTGAGTTTAGCGGGCACTTCCCGACTTCGATTGCCCGGTTGCCGAAATTCAGTTGCGCTTTGAATTTTCGGGGTCGATACCCTCTTTGAGCATGTATGCTTCTGCATACGATTGTTTCTCACATCACTACTTTCCTTGCCTGTGCAAACTGGGGCGAAACGCTTGTGACTCGTTGTGTGTGAGTTTCGCGGCAATTCCGACTTCGATTTGCCCCGGTTAGACACCGAAATTCTATTGCCTTTGAATTTCGGGTGATCCACTCTTTGAGCATAGTAGTGGCTTCTGTCTACTTGTTACTAGACAGGTCAGACTGCCTTCTCGCAAGCGTGTGATAAACGCCTTTGACTCGGTGAGTCTTTCGCGCGCATTCCGATACTTCGATTGCCTTGCGCGTTGTTCTGAAATGTCAGTTGGCCTTTGAATATTTCGGGTGATCCCTCCTTGAGCAATGTATGCTTCTGCCTACTTTGTTCATTACATCAGACAATTCCTCCACGCAAACGGTTGAAACGCTTTGACTCACGCGGTGAGTTTCGCGGCATTCCGGACTTCCGATGCCCCGAGTTGCCGTAAATTTCATGATTGCTCTTTGAATTTCGGTGTGATACCCTCTGTGAGCATCTGTATGCATCTGCTCATACTTGTTCTACATCAGACTTCCTTCCGGCCAAAACAGCGGCAAAGAAGTCGCTTTGACTCGGTTGACTGTTCAGCCGGCATTTTCCGACTTGGATGCCCCGGTTGTGGAAAAAAAATTCAGTTGCCTTTGAATTTCGGGTGATCCCTTTTCAAGCATGTATGCTTCTGCTACTTGTTCTACATCAGACCTGCTTCCGCAAACGGCGAATACGCTTTGACTCGTGTGAGTTTCGCGGCATTCTCGAGCCTTTCGAGTGGCCCTCACGGTTTTTCCGTAAATTCAGTTGCCTTTGAATTTCTAGTGATCTCCGTCTTGGAGCATAGGGTATCGCTTTCTTGCTACTTGTTTCTTACGATCAGACTTGCTTCCGCAAAGACGGCGAAACGCTTTCTCTCGGTGGGTTTCGCGGAGCAAAGTTTCCCGAGCTGTTCGATGCCCCGGTGGCCGAAATTCAGTTGCCTTTGAATTTCGGGTGTATCCCTGCTTGAGCATGTATTGCTTCTGCTACTTGTGTCTACTTCAGACTTCCTTTCCGCAAATGGCGGAAACGTCTGTTGACTCGGTGAGTTATCGCGGCTATTCCGACTTCGATGCCCAGCGTTTCGCGAAATTCAGTTGCAAGAATTTTGGGTGATCACTCTTGAGTATGTATGCTTTCTGCTACTGTGTGTTCGCTACATGAAGGACTTCTCTTCCCGCGCAAACGGCGAAACGCTTTGAGTACGGTGAGTTTTCACGGCATTCCGACTGTTCGATGACCCGGTTCGCCGAAAGATTTCTATGCCTTTGAATGTCGGGTGATCCGCCCTCTTGAGCCATGTATGACTGCTGCTACTTGTTCTACATCCGACTTGCGCACTTTCCGCAAACGGTGAAACGCGTTTTGTCTACGGGTGAGAGTTTCAGCGGGCATTCCGACTTGCGAATGCCCCGATTGTAGAAATTCAGTTGCGCTTTGAATTTCGCGGTGATCCCTCTGGAGACATGTATGCTTCATGACTACTTGTTCATACACGCTCACTTGTTCCTTCCGCCCAAATGGCGAATACGCTTTGACCTCGGTGAGTTTCCGCAGGCATTCCGACTTCGATGGCAGGTTGCCGAAAATTCAGTTGGCCTTGTTGAATTTAGGGTGATCCCTATTGAGCGATGTATGCGCCTTCTGCTACTTGTTCTACCATCAGACTTCTTGCTTCATACAAACGGCCGAACACGTGGCTTTGACTCCGGTCGAAGGTTTAGCGCGCATTTCCGAGCTTCGATGCCCCGATATGCCGAAATAAAGTTGCCTTTGAATTTCGGGTGATCCCTCTTGAGCATGTATGCTTCTGCTACTTGTTCTTCTTCACACTTCCTTCCGCAAATGGCGAAACGCTTTGACTCGGTGAGTTTCGCGGCATTCCGACTTCGATGCCCGGTTGCCGAAATTCAGTTGCCTTTGAATTACGGGTGATCCCTCTTGAGTATGTATGCTTCTGCTAACTTGTTCTACATCACACTTTCTTCCGCAAACGGCGAAACGCTTTGACTCGGTGAGTTTCGCGGCATTCCGACTTCGATGCCCCGGTTGCCGAAATTCAGTTGCCTTGGAATTTCGGGTGTTCCCTCTTGAGCATGTATTGCTTCTGCTACTTGTTCTACATCACACTTCTTCCGCAAACAGCGAAACGCTTTGACTCGGTGAGTTTTCGCGGCATTCCGACTTCGATGCCCCGGTTGCCGAAATTCAGTTGCCTTTTGAATTTCGGAGTGATCCCACTTGAGCATGTATGCTTCTGCTACTTGTTCTACATCACACTTCCTTGCTTAAACAGCGAAACGCTTTGACTCGGTGAGTTTCGCGGCATTCCGACTTCGATGCCCCGGTTGCCGAAATTCAGTTGCCTTTGAATTTCGGGTGATCCCTCTTGAGCATGTATGCTTCTGCTACTTGTTCTACATCACATTTCCTTCCGCAAACAGCGAAACGCTTTTACTCGGTGAGTTTCGCGGCATTCCGACTTCGATGCCCGGTTGCCGAAATTCAGTTGCCTTTGAATTTCGGGTGATCCCTCTTTGAGCATGTATGCTTCTGCTACTTGTTTACACCACACTCCTTCCGCAAACAGCGAAACGCTTTGACTCGGTGAGTTTTGCGGCATTCCGACTTCGATGCCCCGGTTGCCGAAATTCAGTTGCCTTTGAATTTCGGGTGATCCCTCTTGAGCATGTATGCTTCTGCTACTTGTTCTACATCACATTCTCTTCAGCAATGGCGAAACTCTTTGACTCGGTGAGTTTCGCGGCATTCGACTTCGATGCCCGGTTGCCGAAATTCAGTTGCCTTTGAATTTCGGGTGATCCCTCTTGAGCATGTATGCTTCTGCTACTTGTTCTACTTCAGACTCTTCTTCCGCAAAAAGCGAAACGCTTTGACTCGGTGAGTTTCGCGGCATTCCGACTTCGATGCCCCGGTTGCCGAAATTCAGTTGCCTTTGAATTTCGGGTGATCCTCTTGAGCATGTATGCTTCAGCTACTTGTTCTACATCAGACTTCCTTCCGCAAATGGCGAAACGCTTTGACTCGGTGAGTTTCGCGGCATTCCAACTTCGATAGCCCGGTTGCCGAAATTCAGTTGTCTTTGAATTTCGGGTGATCCCTTTTGAGCATGTATGCTTCTGCTACTTGTTCTAGACCACAATTCCTTCCGCTAATGGCAAAACGATTCGACTCGGTGAGTTTCAGGGCATTCCGACTTCGATGCCCCGGTTGCCGAAATTCAGTTGCCTTTGAATTTGGGGTGATCCCTCTTGAGCATGTATGCTTCTGCTACTTGTTCTACATCAGACTTCCTTCCGCAAAAGGCAAAACGCTTTGACTCGGTGAGTTTCAGGGCATTCCGACTTCGATGCCCCGGTTGCCGAAATTCAGTTGCCTTTGAATTTGGGGTGATCCCTCTTGAGCATGTATGCTTCTGCTACTTGTTCTACATCACACTTCCTTCCGTCAAGGGCGTAACGCTTTGACTCAGTGAGTTTCGCGGCATTCCGCCTTCGATGCCCCGGTTGCCGAAATTCAGTTGCCTTTGAATTTCGGGTGATCCATCTTGAGCATGTATGCTTCTGCTACTTGTTCTACAGCACACTTCCTTCCGCAAATGGCGAAACGCTTTGACTCGGTGAGTTTCGCGGCATTCCGACTTCGATGCCCCGTT
>CM055351.1:34284072-34306316 GCA_029228515.1 Populus alba x Populus x berolinensis | reverse complement strand
AATTCAAAAGGCACTGATTTCGGCACTAAACCGGGGCATCGAAGTCGGAATGCCGCGAAACTCACCGAGTCAAAGCGTTTCGCCGTTTGCGGAAGGAAGTATGATGTAGAACAAGTAGCAGAAGCATACATGCTCAAGAGGGATCACCCGAAATTCAAAGGCAACTGAATTTCGGCAAACGGGCATCGAAGTCGGAATGCCGCGAAACTCACCGAGTCAAAGCGTTTCGCCGTTTGCGGAAGAAGTATGATGTAGAACAAGTAGCAGAAGCATACATGCTCAAGAGGGATCACCCGAAATTCAAAGGCAACTGAATTTCGGCAACCGGGCATCGAAGTCGGAATGCCGCGAAACTCACCGAGTCAAAGCGTTTCGCCGTTTGCGGAAGAAGTGTGATGTAGAACAAGTAGCAGAGCATACATGCTCAAGAGGGATCACCCGAAATTCAAAGGCAACTGAATTTCGGCAACCGGGGCATCGAAGTCGAAGCGGAATGCCGAAACTCACCGAGTCAAAGCGTTTCGCGTTTGCGGAAGAAGTCTGATGTAGAACAAGTAGCAGAAGCATACATGCTCAAGAGGGATCACCCGAAATTCAAAGGCAACTGAATTTCGGCAACGGGGCATCGAAGTCGGAATGCCGCGAAACTCACCGAGTCAAAGCGTTTCGCCGTTTGCGGAAGAAGTCTGATGTAGAACAAGTAGCAGAAGCATACATGCTCAAGAGGGATCACCCGAAATTCAAAGGCACTGAATTTCGGCAACCGGGGCATCGAAGTCGGAATGCCCGAAACTCACCGAGTCAAAGCGTTTCGCCGTTTGCGGAAGAAGTTGATGTAGAACAAGTAGCAGAAGCATACATGCTCAAGAGGGATCACCCGAAATTCAAAGGCAACTGAATTTCGGCAACCGGGATCGAAGTCGGAATGCCGCGAAACTCACCGAGTCAAAGCGTTTCGCCGTTTGCGGAGAGAAGTCTGATGTAGAACAAGTAGCAGAAGCATACATGCTCAAGAGGGATCACCCGAAATTCAAAGGCAACTGAATTTCGGCAAACCGGGCATCGAAGTCGGAATGCCGCGAAACTCACCGAGTCAAAGCGTTTCGCCGTTTGCGGAAGAAGTCTGATGTAGAACAAGTAGCAGAAGCATACATGCTCAAGAGGGATCACCCGAAATTCAAAGGCAACTGAATTTCGGCAACCGGGGCATCGAAGTCGGAATGCCGCGAAACTCACCGAGTCAAAGCGTTTCGCCGTTTGCGGAAGAAGTCTGATGTAGAACAAGTAGCAGAAGCATACATGCTCAAGAGGGATCACCCGAAATTCAAAGGCAACTGAATTTCGGCAACCGGGGCATCGAAGTCGGAATGCCGCGAAACTCACCGAGTCAAAGCGTTTCGCCGTTTGCGGAAGAAGTCTGATGTAGAACAAGTAGCAGAAGCATACATGCTCAAGAGGGATCACCCGAAATTCAAAGGCAACTGAATTTCGGCAAACGGGGCATCGAAGTCGGAATGCCGCGAAACTCACCGAGTCAAAGCGTTTCGCCGTTTGCGGAAGGAAGTCTGATGTAGAACAAGTAGCAGAAGCATACATGCTCAAGAGGGATCACCCGAAATTCAAAGGCAACTGAATTTCGGCAACCGGGGCATCGAAGTCGGAATGCCGCGAAACTCACCGAGTCAAAGCGTTTCGCCGTTTGCGGAAGAAGTCTGATGTAGAACAAGTAGCAGAAGCATACATGCTCAAGAGGGATCACCCGAAATTCAAAGGCAACTGAATTTCGGCAACCGGGGCATCGAAGTCGGAATGCCGCGAAACTCACCGAGTCAAAGCGTTTCGCCGTTTGCGGAAGAAGTCTGATGTAGAACAAGTAGCAGAAGCATACATGCTCAAGAGGGATCACCCGAAATTCAAAGGCAACTGAATTTCGGCAACCGGGGCATCGAAGTCGGAATGCCGCGAAACTCACCGAGTCAAAGCGTTTCGCCGTTTGCGGAAGAAGTCTGATGTAGAACAAGTAGCAGAAGCATACATGCTCAAGAGGGATCACCCGAAATTCAAAGGCAACTGAATTTCGGCAACCGGGGCATCGAAGTCGGAATGCCGCGAAACTCACCGAGTCAAAGCGTTTCGCCGTTTGCGGAAGGAAGTCTGATGTAGAACAAGTAGCAGAAGCATACATGCTCAAGAGGGATCACCCGAAATTCAAAGGCAACTGAATTTCGGCAACCGGGGCATCGAAGTCGGAATGCCGCGAAACTCACCGAGTCAAAGCGTTTCGCCGTTTGCGGAAGGAAGTCTGATGTAGAACAAGTAGCAGAAGCATACATGCTCAAGAGGGATCACCCGAAATTCAAAGGCAACTGAATTTCGGCAACGGGGCATCGAAGTCGGAATGCCGCGAAACTCACCGAGTCAAAGCGTTTCGCCGTTTGCGGAAGAAGTCTGATGTAGAACAAGTAGCAGAAGCATACATGCTCAAGAGGGATCACCCGAAATTCAAAGGCAACTGAATTTCGGCAACCGGGGCATCGAAGTCGGAATGCCGCGAAACTCACCGAGTCAAAGCGTTTCGCCGTTTGCGGAAGGAAGTCTGATGTAGAACAAGTAGCAGAAGCATACATGCTCAAGAGGGATCACCCGAAATTCAAAGGCAACTGAATTTCGGCAACCGGGCATCGAAGTCGGAATGCCGCGAAACTCACCGAGTCAAAGCGTTTCGCCGTTTGCGGAAGGAAGTCTGATGTAGAACAAGTAGCAGAAGCATACATGCTCAAGAGGGATCACCCGAAATTCAAAGGCAACTGAATTTCGGCAACCGGGGCATCGAAGTCGGAATGCCGCGAAACTCACCGAGTCAAAGCGTTTCGCCGTTTGCGGAAGAAGTCTGATGTAGAACAAGTAGCAGAAGCATACATGCTCAAGAGGGATCACCCGAAATTCAAAGGCAACTGAATTTCGGCAACCGGGGCATCGAAGTCGGAATGCCGCGAAACTCACCGAGTCAAAGCGTTTCGCCGTTTGCGGAAGAAGTCTGATGTAGAACAAGTAGCAGAAGCATACATGCTCAAGAGGGATCACCCGAAATTCAAAGGCAACTGAATTTCGGCAACCGGGGCATCGAAGTCGGAATGCCGCGAAACTCACCGAGTCAAAGCGTTTCGCCGTTTGCGGAAGAAGTCTGATGTAGAACAAGTAGCAGAAGCATACATGCTCAAGAGGGATCACCCGAAATTCAAAGGCAACTGAATTTCGGCAACCGGGGCATCGAAGTCGGAATGCCGCGAAACTCACCGAGTCAAAGCGTTTCGCCGTTTGCGGAAGAAGTCTGATGTAGAACAAGTAGCAGAAGCATACATGCTCAAGAGGGATCACCCGAAATTCAAAGGCAACTGAATTTCGGCAACCGGGGCATCGAAGTCGGAATGCCGCGAAACTCACCGAGTCAAAGCGTTTCGCCGTTTGCGGAAGAAGTCTGATGTAGAACAAGTAGCAGAAGCATACATGCTCAAGAGGGATCACCCGAAATTCAAAGGCAACTGAATTTCGGCAACCGGGGCATCGAAGTCGGAATGCCGCGAAACTCACCGAGTCAAAGCGTTTCGCCGTTTGCGGAAGGAAGTCTGATGTAGAACAAGTAGCAGAAGCATACATGCTCAAGAGGGATCACCCGAAATTCAAAGGCAACTGAATTTCGGCAAACGGGGCATCGAAGTCGGAATGCCGCGAAACTCACCGAGTCAAAGCGTTTCGCCGTTTGCGGAAAGAAGTCTGATGTAGAACAAGTAGCAGAAGCATACATGCTCAAGAGGGATCACCCGAAATTCAAAGGCAACTGAATTTCGGCAACCGGGGCATCGAAGTCGGAATGCCGCGAAACTCACCGAGTCAAAGCGTTTCGCCGTTTGCGGAAGGAAGTCTGATGTAGAACAAGTAGCAGAAGCATACATGCTCAAGAGGGATCACCCGAAATTCAAAGGCAACTGAATTTCGGCAACCGGGGCATCGAAGTCGGAATGCCGCGAAACTCACCGAGTCAAAGCGTTTCGCCGTTTGCGGAAGAAGTCTGATGTAGAACAAGTAGCAGAAGCATACATGCTCAAGAGGGATCACCCGAAATTCAAAGGCAACTGAATTTCGGCAACCGGGGCATCGAAGTCGGAATGCCGCGAAACTCACCGAGTCAAAGCGTTTCGCCGTTTGCGGAAGGAAGTCTGATGTAGAACAAGTAGCAGAAGCATACATGCTCAAGAGGGATCACCCGAAATTCAAAGGCAACTGAATTTCGGCAACCGGGGCATCGAAGTCGGAATGCCGCGAAACTCACCGAGTCAAAGCGTTTCGCCGTTTGCGGAAGAAGTCTGATGTAGAACAAGTAGCAGAAGCATACATGCTCAAGAGGGATCACCCGAAATTCAAAGGCAACTGAATTTCGGCAACCGGGGCATCGAAGTCGGAATGCCGCGAAACTCACCGAGTCAAAGCGTTTCGCCGTTTGCGGAAGGAAGTCTGATGTAGAACAAGTAGCAGAAGCATACATGCTCAAGAGGGATCACCCGAAATTCAAAGGCAACTGAATTTCGGCAACCGGGGCATCGAAGTCGGAATGCCGCGAAACTCACCGAGTCAAAGCGTTTCGCCGTTTGCGGAAGAAGTCTGATGTAGAACAAGTAGCAGAAGCATACATGCTCAAGAGGGATCACCCGAAATTCAAAGGCAACTGAATTTCGGCAACCGGGGCATCGAAGTCGGAATGCCGCGAAACTCACCGAGTCAAAGCGTTTCGCCGTTTGCGGAAGAAGTCTGATGTAGAACAAGTAGCAGAAGCATACATGCTCAAGAGGGATCACCCGAAATTCAAAGGCAACTGAATTTCGGCAACCGGGGCATCGAAGTCGGAATGCCGCGAAACTCACCGAGTCAAAGCGTTTCGCCGTTTGCGGAAGAAGTCTGATGTAGAACAAGTAGCAGAAGCATACATGCTCAAGAGGGATCACCCGAAATTCAAAGGCAACTGAATTTCGGCAACCGGGGCATCGAAGTCGGAATGCCGCGAAACTCACCGAGTCAAAGCGTTTCGCCGTTTGCGGAAGAAGTCTGATGTAGAACAAGTAGCAGAAGCATACATGCTCAAGAGGGATCACCCGAAATTCAAAGGCAACTGAATTTCGGCAACCGGGGCATCGAAGTCGGAATGCCGCGAAACTCACCGAGTCAAAGCGTTTCGCCGTTTGCGGAAGGAAGTCTGATGTAGAACAAGTAGCAGAAGCATACATGCTCAAGAGGGATCACCCGAAATTCAAAGGCAACTGAATTTCGGCAACCGGGGCATCGAAGTCGGAATGCCGCGAAACTCACCGAGTCAAAGCGTTTCGCCGTTTGCGGAAGGAAGTCTGATGTAGAACAAGTAGCAGAAGCATACATGCTCAAGAGGGATCACCCGAAATTCAAAGGCAACTGAATTTCGGCAACCGGGGCATCGAAGTCGGAATGCCGCGAAACTCACCGAGTCAAAGCGTTTCGCCGTTTGCGGAAGGAAGTCTGATGTAGAACAAGTAGCAGAAGCATACATGCTCAAGAGGGATCACCCGAAATTCAAAGGCAACTGAATTTCGGCAACCGGGGCATCGAAGTCGGAATGCCGCGAAACTCACCGAGTCAAAGCGTTTCGCCGTTTGCGGAAGGAAGTCTGATGTAGAACAAGTAGCAGAAGCATACATGCTCAAGAGGGATCACCCGAAATTCAAAGGCAACTGAATTTCGGCAACCGGGGCATCGAAGTCGGAATGCCGCGAAACTCACCGAGTCAAAGCGTTTCGCCGTTTGCGGAAGGAAGTCTGATGTAGAACAAGTAGCAGAAGCATACATGCTCAAGAGGGATCACCCGAAATTCAAAGGCAACTGAATTTCGGCAACCGGGGCATCGAAGTCGGAATGCCGCGAAACTCACCGAGTCAAAGCGTTTCGCCGTTTGCGGAAGGAAGTCTGATGTAGAACAAGTAGCAGAAGCATACATGCTCAAGAGGGATCACCCGAAATTCAAAGGCAACTGAATTTCGGCAACCGGGGCATCGAAGTCGGAATGCCGCGAAACTCACCGAGTCAAAGCGTTTCGCCGTTTGCGGAAGGAAGTCTGATGTAGAACAAGTAGCAGAAGCATACATGCTCAAGAGGGATCACCCGAAATTCAAAGGCAACTGAATTTCGGCAACCGGGGCATCGAAGTCGGAATGCCGCGAAACTCACCGAGTCAAAGCGTTTCGCCGTTTGCGGAAGAAGTCTGATGTAGAACAAGTAGCAGAAGCATACATGCTCAAGAGGGATCACCCGAAATTCAAAGGCAACTGAATTTCGGCAACCGGGGCATCGAAGTCGGAATGCCGCGAAACTCACCGAGTCAAAGCGTTTCGCCGTTTGCGGAAGGAAGTCTGATGTAGAACAAGTAGCAGAAGCATACATGCTCAAGAGGGATCACCCGAAATTCAAAGGCAACTGAATTTCGGCAACCGGGGCATCGAAGTCGGAATGCCGCGAAACTCACCGAGTCAAAGCGTTTCGCCGTTTGCGGAAGGAAGTCTGATGTAGAACAAGTAGCAGAAGCATACATGCTCAAGAGGGATCACCCGAAATTCAAAGGCAACTGAATTTCGGCAACCGGGGCATCGAAGTCGGAATGCCGCGAAACTCACCGAGTCAAAGCGTTTCGCCGTTTGCGGAAGGAAGTCTGATGTAGAACAAGTAGCAGAAGCATACATGCTCAAGAGGGATCACCCGAAATTCAAAGGCAACTGAATTTCGGCAACCGGGGCATCGAAGTCGGAATGCCGCGAAACTCACCGAGTCAAAGCGTTTCGCCGTTTGCGGAAGGAAGTCTGATGTAGAACAAGTAGCAGAAGCATACATGCTCAAGAGGGATCACCCGAAATTCAAAGGCAACTGAATTTCGGCAACCGGGGCATCGAAGTCGGAATGCCGCGAAACTCACCGAGTCAAAGCGTTTCGCCGTTTGCGGAAGGAAGTCTGATGTAGAACAAGTAGCAGAAGCATACATGCTCAAGAGGGATCACCCGAAATTCAAAGGCAACTGAATTTCGGCAACGGGGCATCGAAGTCGGAATGCCGCGAAACTCACCGAGTCAAAGCGTTTCGCCGTTTGCGGAAGAAGTCTGATGTAGAACAAGTAGCAGAAGCATACATGCTCAAGAGGGATCACCCGAAATTCAAAGGCAACTGAATTTCGGCAACCGGGGCATCGAAGTCGGAATGCCGCGAAACTCACCGAGTCAAAGCGTTTCGCCGTTTGCGGAAGGAAGTCTGATGTAGAACAAGTAGCAGAAGCATACATGCTCAAGAGGGATCACCCGAAATTCAAAGGCAACTGAATTTCGGCAACCGGGGCATCGAAGTCGGAATGCCGCGAAACTCACCGAGTCAAAGCGTTTCGCCGTTTGCGGAAGGAAGTCTGATGTAGAACAAGTAGCAGAAGCATACATGCTCAAGAGGGATCACCCGAAATTCAAAGGCAACTGAATTTCGGCAACCGGGGCATCGAAGTCGGAATGCCGCGAAACTCACCGAGTCAAAGCGTTTCGCCGTTTGCGGAAGGAAGTCTGATGTAGAACAAGTAGCAGAAGCATACATGCTCAAGAGGGATCACCCGAAATTCAAAGGCAACTGAATTTCGGCAACCGGGGCATCGAAGTCGGAATGCCGCGAAACTCACCGAGTCAAAGCGTTTCGCCGTTTGCGGAAGGAAGTCTGATGTAGAACAAGTAGCAGAAGCATACATGCTCAAGAGGGATCACCCGAAATTCAAAGGCAACTGAATTTCGGCAACCGGGGCATCGAAGTCGGAATGCCGCGAAACTCACCGAGTCAAAGCGTTTCGCCGTTTGCGGAAGGAAGTCTGATGTAGAACAAGTAGCAGAAGCATACATGCTCAAGAGGGATCACCCGAAATTCAAAGGCAACTGAATTTCGGCAACCGGGGCATCGAAGTCGGAATGCCGCGAAACTCACCGAGTCAAAGCGTTTCGCCGTTTGCGGAAGGAAGTCTGATGTAGAACAAGTAGCAGAAGCATACATGCTCAAGAGGGATCACCCGAAATTCAAAGGCAACTGAATTTCGGCAACCGGGGCATCGAAGTCGGAATGCCGCGAAACTCACCGAGTCAAAGCGTTTCGCCGTTTGCGGAAGGAAGTCTGATGTAGAACAAGTAGCAGAAGCATACATGCTCAAGAGGGATCACCCGAAATTCAAAGGCAACTGAATTTCGGCAACCGGGGCATCGAAGTCGGAATGCCGCGAAACTCACCGAGTCAAAGCGTTTCGCCGTTTGCGGAAGGAAGTCTGATGTAGAACAAGTAGCAGAAGCATACATGCTCAAGAGGGATCACCCGAAATTCAAAGGCAACTGAATTTCGGCAACCGGGGCATCGAAGTCGGAATGCCGCGAAACTCACCGAGTCAAAGCGTTTCGCCGTTTGCGGAAGGAAGTCTGATGTAGAACAAGTAGCAGAAGCATACATGCTCAAGAGGGATCACCCGAAATTCAAAGGCAACTGAATTTCGGCAACCGGGGCATCGAAGTCGGAATGCCGCGAAACTCACCGAGTCAAAGCGTTTCGCCGTTTGCGGAAGGAAGTCTGATGTAGAACAAGTAGCAGAAGCATACATGCTCAAGAGGGATCACCCGAAATTCAAAGGCAACTGAATTTCGGCAACCGGGGCATCGAAGTCGGAATGCCGCGAAACTCACCGAGTCAAAGCGTTTCGCCGTTTGCGGAAGAAGTCTGATGTAGAACAAGTAGCAGAAGCATACATGCTCAAGAGGGATCACCCGAAATTCAAAGGCAACTGAATTTCGGCAACCGGGGCATCGAAGTCGGAATGCCGCGAAACTCACCGAGTCAAAGCGTTTCGCCGTTTGCGGAAGAAGTCTGATGTAGAACAAGTAGCAGAAGCATACATGCTCAAGAGGGATCACCCGAAATTCAAAGGCAACTGAATTTCGGCAACCGGGGCATCGAAGTCGGAATGCCGCGAAACTCACCGAGTCAAAGCGTTTCGCCGTTTGCGGAAGGAAGTCTGATGTAGAACAAGTAGCAGAAGCATACATGCTCAAGAGGGATCACCCGAAATTCAAAGGCAACTGAATTTCGGCAACCGGGGCATCGAAGTCGGAATGCCGCGAAACTCACCGAGTCAAAGCGTTTCGCCGTTTGCGGAAGAAGTCTGATGTAGAACAAGTAGCAGAAGCATACATGCTCAAGAGGGATCACCCGAAATTCAAAGGCAACTGAATTTCGGCAACCGGGGCATCGAAGTCGGAATGCCGCGAAACTCACCGAGTCAAAGCGTTTCGCCGTTTGCGGAAGGAAGTCTGATGTAGAACAAGTAGCAGAAGCATACATGCTCAAGAGGGATCACCCGAAATTCAAAGGCAACTGAATTTCGGCAACCGGGGCATCGAAGTCGGAATGCCGCGAAACTCACCGAGTCAAAGCGTTTCGCCGTTTGCGGAAGGAAGTCTGATGTAGAACAAGTAGCAGAAGCATACATGCTCAAGAGGGATCACCCGAAATTCAAAGGCAACTGAATTTCGGCAACCGGGGCATCGAAGTCGGAATGCCGCGAAACTCACCGAGTCAAAGCGTTTCGCCGTTTGCGGAAGGAAGTCTGATGTAGAACAAGTAGCAGAAGCATACATGCTCAAGAGGGATCACCCGAAATTCAAAGGCAACTGAATTTCGGCAACGGGGCATCGAAGTCGGAATGCCGCGAAACTCACCGAGTCAAAGCGTTTCGCCGTTTGCGGAAGAAGTCTGATGTAGAACAAGTAGCAGAAGCATACATGCTCAAGAGGGATCACCCGAAATTCAAAGGCAACTGAATTTCGGCAACCGGGGCATCGAAGTCGGAATGCCGCGAAACTCACCGAGTCAAAGCGTTTCGCCGTTTGCGGAAGAAGTCTGATGTAGAACAAGTAGCAGAAGCATACATGCTCAAGAGGGATCACCCGAAATTCAAAGGCAACTGAATTTCGGCAACCGGGGCATCGAAGTCGGAATGCCGCGAAACTCACCGAGTCAAAGCGTTTCGCCGTTTGCGGAAGGAAGTCTGATGTAGAACAAGTAGCAGAAGCATACATGCTCAAGAGGGATCACCCGAAATTCAAAGGCAACTGAATTTCGGCAACGGGGCATCGAAGTCGGAATGCCGCGAAACTCACCGAGTCAAAGCGTTTCGCCGTTTGCGGAAGGAAGTCTGATGTAGAACAAGTAGCAGAAGCATACATGCTCAAGAGGGATCACCCGAAATTCAAAGGCAACTGAATTTCGGCAACCGGGGCATCGAAGTCGGAATGCCGCGAAACTCACCGAGTCAAAGCGTTTCGCCGTTTGCGGAGGAAGTCTGATGTAGAACAAGTAGCAGAAGCATACATGCTCAAGAGGGATCACCCGAAATTCAAAGGCAACTGAATTTCGGCAACCGGGGCATCGAAGTCGGAATGCCGCGAAACTCACCGAGTCAAAGCGTTTCGCCGTTTGCGGAAGGAAGTCTGATGTAGAACAAGTAGCAGAAGCATACATGCTCAAGAGGGATCACCCGAAATTCAAAGGCAACTGAATTTCGGCAACCGGGGCATCGAAGTCGGAATGCCGCGAAACTCACCGAGTCAAAGCGTTTCGCCGTTTGCGGAAGGAAGTCTGATGTAGAACAAGTAGCAGAAGCATACATGCTCAAGAGGGATCACCCGAAATTCAAAGGCAACTGAATTTCGGCAACCGGGGCATCGAAGTCGGAATGCCGCGAAACTCACCGAGTCAAAGCGTTTCGCCGTTTGCGGAAGGAAGTCTGATGTAGAACAAGTAGCAGAAGCATACATGCTCAAGAGGGATCACCCGAAATTCAAAGGCAACTGAATTTCGGCAACCGGGGCATCGAAGTCGGAATGCCGCGAAACTCACCGAGTCAAAGCGTTTCGCCGTTTGCGGAAGAAGTCTGATGTAGAACAAGTAGCAGAAGCATACATGCTCAAGAGGGATCACCCGAAATTCAAAGGCAACTGAATTTCGGCAACCGGGGCATCGAAGTCGGAATGCCGCGAAACTCACCGAGTCAAAGCGTTTCGCCGTTTGCGGAAGGAAGTCTGATGTAGAACAAGTAGCAGAAGCATACATGCTCAAGAGGGATCACCCGAAATTCAAAGGCAACTGAATTTCGGCAACCGGGGCATCGAAGTCGGAATGCCGCGAAACTCACCGAGTCAAAGCGTTTCGCCGTTTGCGGAAGAAGTCTGATGTAGAACAAGTAGCAGAAGCATACATGCTCAAGAGGGATCACCCGAAATTCAAAGGCAACTGAATTTCGGCAACCGGGGCATCGAAGTCGGAATGCCGCGAAACTCACCGAGTCAAAGCGTTTCGCCGTTTGCGGAAGGAAGTCTGATGTAGAACAAGTAGCAGAAGCATACATGCTCAAGAGGGATCACCCGAAATTCAAAGGCAACTGAATTTCGGCAACCGGGGCATCGAAGTCGGAATGCCGCGAAACTCACCGAGTCAAAGCGTTTCGCCGTTTGCGGAAGGAAGTCTGATGTAGAACAAGTAGCAGAAGCATACATGCTCAAGAGGGATCACCCGAAATTCAAAGGCAACTGAATTTCGGCAACCGGGGCATCGAAGTCGGAATGCCGCGAAACTCACCGAGTCAAAGCGTTTCGCCGTTTGCGGAAGAAGTCTGATGTAGAACAAGTAGCAGAAGCATACATGCTCAAGAGGGATCACCCGAAATTCAAAGGCAACTGAATTTCGGCAACCGGGGCATCGAAGTCGGAATGCCGCGAAACTCACCGAGTCAAAGCGTTTCGCCGTTTGCGGAAGGAAGTCTGATGTAGAACAAGTAGCAGAAGCATACATGCTCAAGAGGGATCACCCGAAATTCAAAGGCAACTGAATTTCGGCAACCGGGGCATCGAAGTCGGAATGCCGCGAAACTCACCGAGTCAAAGCGTTTCGCCGTTTGCGGAAGGAAGTCTGATGTAGAACAAGTAGCAGAAGCATACATGCTCAAGAGGGATCACCCGAAATTCAAAGGCAACTGAATTTCGGCAACCGGGGCATCGAAGTCGGAATGCCGCGAAACTCACCGAGTCAAAGCGTTTCGCCGTTTGCGGAAGGAAGTCTGATGTAGAACAAGTAGCAGAAGCATACATGCTCAAGAGGGATCACCCGAAATTCAAAGGCAACTGAATTTCGGCAACCGGGGCATCGAAGTCGGAATGCCGCGAAACTCACCGAGTCAAAGCGTTTCGCCGTTTGCGGAAGGAAGTCTGATGTAGAACAAGTAGCAGAAGCATACATGCTCAAGAGGGATCACCCGAAATTCAAAGGCAACTGAATTTCGGCAACCGGGGCATCGAAGTCGGAATGCCGCGAAACTCACCGAGTCAAAGCGTTTCGCCGTTTGCGGAAGGAAGTCTGATGTAGAACAAGTAGCAGAAGCATACATGCTCAAGAGGGATCACCCGAAATTCAAAGGCAACTGAATTTCGGCAACGGGGCATCGAAGTCGGAATGCCGCGAAACTCACCGAGTCAAAGCGTTTCGCCGTTTGCGGAAGAAGTCTGATGTAGAACAAGTAGCAGAAGCATACATGCTCAAGAGGGATCACCCGAAATTCAAAGGCAACTGAATTTCGGCAACCGGGGCATCGAAGTCGGAATGCCGCGAAACTCACCGAGTCAAAGCGTTTCGCCGTTTGCGGAAGGAAGTCTGATGTAGAACAAGTAGCAGAAGCATACATGCTCAAGAGGGATCACCCGAAATTCAAAGGCAACTGAATTTCGGCAACCGGGGCATCGAAGTCGGAATGCCGCGAAACTCACCGAGTCAAAGCGTTTCGCCGTTTGCGGAAGAAGTCTGATGTAGAACAAGTAGCAGAAGCATACATGCTCAAGAGGGATCACCCGAAATTCAAAGGCAACTGAATTTCGGCAACCGGGGCATCGAAGTCGGAATGCCGCGAAACTCACCGAGTCAAAGCGTTTCGCCGTTTGCGGAAGGAAGTCTGATGTAGAACAAGTAGCAGAAGCATACATGCTCAAGAGGGATCACCCGAAATTCAAAGGCAACTGAATTTCGGCAACGGGGCATCGAAGTCGGAATGCCGCGAAACTCACCGAGTCAAAGCGTTTCGCCGTTTGCGGAAGGAAGTCTGATGTAGAACAAGTAGCAGAAGCATACATGCTCAAGAGGGATCACCCGAAATTCAAAGGCAACTGAATTTCGGCAACCGGGGCATCGAAGTCGGAATGCCGCGAAACTCACCGAGTCAAAGCGTTTCGCCGTTTGCGGAAGGAAGTCTGATGTAGAACAAGTAGCAGAAGCATACATGCTCAAGAGGGATCACCCGAAATTCAAAGGCAACTGAATTTCGGCAACCGGGGCATCGAAGTCGGAATGCCGCGAAACTCACCGAGTCAAAGCGTTTCGCCGTTTGCGGAAGGAAGTCTGATGTAGAACAAGTAGCAGAAGCATACATGCTCAAGAGGGATCACCCGAAATTCAAAGGCAACTGAATTTCGGCAACCGGGGCATCGAAGTCGGAATGCCGCGAAACTCACCGAGTCAAAGCGTTTCGCCGTTTGCGGAAGGAAGTCTGATGTAGAACAAGTAGCAGAAGCATACATGCTCAAGAGGGATCACCCGAAATTCAAAGGCAACTGAATTTCGGCAACCGGGGCATCGAAGTCGGAATGCCGCGAAACTCACCGAGTCAAAGCGTTTCGCCGTTTGCGGAAGAAGTCTGATGTAGAACAAGTAGCAGAAGCATACATGCTCAAGAGGGATCACCCGAAATTCAAAGGCAACTGAATTTCGGCAACCGGGGCATCGAAGTCGGAATGCCGCGAAACTCACCGAGTCAAAGCGTTTCGCCGTTTGCGGAAGAAGTCTGATGTAGAACAAGTAGCAGAAGCATACATGCTCAAGAGGGATCACCCGAAATTCAAAGGCAACTGAATTTCGGCAACCGGGGCATCGAAGTCGGAATGCCGCGAAACTCACCGAGTCAAAGCGTTTCGCCGTTTGCGGAAGGAAGTCTGATGTAGAACAAGTAGCAGAAGCATACATGCTCAAGAGGGATCACCCGAAATTCAAAGGCAACTGAATTTCGGCAACGGGGCATCGAAGTCGGAATGCCGCGAAACTCACCGAGTCAAAGCGTTTCGCCGTTTGCGGAAGAAGTCTGATGTAGAACAAGTAGCAGAAGCATACATGCTCAAGAGGGATCACCCGAAATTCAAAGGCAACTGAATTTCGGCAACCGGGGCATCGAAGTCGGAATGCCGCGAAACTCACCGAGTCAAAGCGTTTCGCCGTTTGCGGAAGGAAGTCTGATGTAGAACAAGTAGCAGAAGCATACATGCTCAAGAGGGATCACCCGAAATTCAAAGGCAACTGAATTTCGGCAACCGGGGCATCGAAGTCGGAATGCCGCGAAACTCACCGAGTCAAAGCGTTTCGCCGTTTGCGGAAGAAGTCTGATGTAGAACAAGTAGCAGAAGCATACATGCTCAAGAGGGATCACCCGAAATTCAAAGGCAACTGAATTTCGGCAACCGGGGCATCGAAGTCGGAATGCCGCGAAACTCACCGAGTCAAAGCGTTTCGCCGTTTGCGGAAGAAGTCTGATGTAGAACAAGTAGCAGAAGCATACATGCTCAAGAGGGATCACCCGAAATTCAAAGGCAACTGAATTTCGGCAACCGGGGCATCGAAGTCGGAATGCCGCGAAACTCACCGAGTCAAAGCGTTTCGCCGTTTGCGGAAGAAGTCTGATGTAGAACAAGTAGCAGAAGCATACATGCTCAAGAGGGATCACCCGAAATTCAAAGGCAACTGAATTTCGGCAACCGGGGCATCGAAGTCGGAATGCCGCGAAACTCACCGAGTCAAAGCGTTTCGCCGTTTGCGGAAGGAAGTCTGATGTAGAACAAGTAGCAGAAGCATACATGCTCAAGAGGGATCACCCGAAATTCAAAGGCAACTGAATTTCGGCAACCGGGGCATCGAAGTCGGAATGCCGCGAAACTCACCGAGTCAAAGCGTTTCGCCGTTTGCGGAAGGAAGTCTGATGTAGAACAAGTAGCAGAAGCATACATGCTCAAGAGGGATCACCCGAAATTCAAAGGCAACTGAATTTCGGCAACCGGGGCATCGAAGTCGGAATGCCGCGAAACTCACCGAGTCAAAGCGTTTCGCCGTTTGCGGAAGAAGTCTGATGTAGAACAAGTAGCAGAAGCATACATGCTCAAGAGGGATCACCCGAAATTCAAAGGCAACTGAATTTCGGCAACCGGGGCATCGAAGTCGGAATGCCGCGAAACTCACCGAGTCAAAGCGTTTCGCCGTTTGCGGAAGGAAGTCTGATGTAGAACAAGTAGCAGAAGCATACATGCTCAAGAGGGATCACCCGAAATTCAAAGGCAACTGAATTTCGGCAACCGGGGCATCGAAGTCGGAATGCCGCGAAACTCACCGAGTCAAAGCGTTTCGCCGTTTGCGGAAGGAAGTCTGATGTAGAACAAGTAGCAGAAGCATACATGCTCAAGAGGGATCACCCGAAATTCAAAGGCAACTGAATTTCGGCAACCGGGGCATCGAAGTCGGAATGCCGCGAAACTCACCGAGTCAAAGCGTTTCGCCGTTTGCGGAAGAAGTCTGATGTAGAACAAGTAGCAGAAGCATACATGCTCAAGAGGGATCACCCGAAATTCAAAGGCAACTGAATTTCGGCAACCGGGGCATCGAAGTCGGAATGCCGCGAAACTCACCGAGTCAAAGCGTTTCGCCGTTTGCGGAAGGAAGTCTGATGTAGAACAAGTAGCAGAAGCATACATGCTCAAGAGGGATCACCCGAAATTCAAAGGCAACTGAATTTCGGCAACCGGGGCATCGAAGTCGGAATGCCGCGAAACTCACCGAGTCAAAGCGTTTCGCCGTTTGCGGAAGGAAGTCTGATGTAGAACAAGTAGCAGAAGCATACATGCTCAAGAGGGATCACCCGAAATTCAAAGGCAACTGAATTTCGGCAACCGGGGCATCGAAGTCGGAATGCCGCGAAACTCACCGAGTCAAAGCGTTTCGCCGTTTGCGGAAGGAAGTCTGATGTAGAACAAGTAGCAGAAGCATACATGCTCAAGAGGGATCACCCGAAATTCAAAGGCAACTGAATTTCGGCAACCGGGGCATCGAAGTCGGAATGCCGCGAAACTCACCGAGTCAAAGCGTTTCGCCGTTTGCGGAAGAAGTCTGATGTAGAACAAGTAGCAGAAGCATACATGCTCAAGAGGGATCACCCGAAATTCAAAGGCAACTGAATTTCGGCAACCGGGGCATCGAAGTCGGAATGCCGCGAAACTCACCGAGTCAAAGCGTTTCGCCGTTTGCGGAAGAAGTCTGATGTAGAACAAGTAGCAGAAGCATACATGCTCAAGAGGGATCACCCGAAATTCAAAGGCAACTGAATTTCGGCAACCGGGGCATCGAAGTCGGAATGCCGCGAAACTCACCGAGTCAAAGCGTTTCGCCGTTTGCGGAAGGAAGTCTGATGTAGAACAAGTAGCAGAAGCATACATGCTCAAGAGGGATCACCCGAAATTCAAAGGCAACTGAATTTCGGCAACCGGGGCATCGAAGTCGGAATGCCGCGAAACTCACCGAGTCAAAGCGTTTCGCCGTTTGCGGAAGAAGTCTGATGTAGAACAAGTAGCAGAAGCATACATGCTCAAGAGGGATCACCCGAAATTCAAAGGCAACTGAATTTCGGCAACCGGGGCATCGAAGTCGGAATGCCGCGAAACTCACCGAGTCAAAGCGTTTCGCCGTTTGCGGAAGAAGTCTGATGTAGAACAAGTAGCAGAAGCATACATGCTCAAGAGGGATCACCCGAAATTCAAAGGCAACTGAATTTCGGCAACCGGGGCATCGAAGTCGGAATGCCGCGAAACTCACCGAGTCAAAGCGTTTCGCCGTTTGCGGAAGGAAGTCTGATGTAGAACAAGTAGCAGAAGCATACATGCTCAAGAGGGATCACCCGAAATTCAAAGGCAACTGAATTTCGGCAACCGGGGCATCGAAGTCGGAATGCCGCGAAACTCACCGAGTCAAAGCGTTTCGCCGTTTGCGGAAGAAGTCTGATGTAGAACAAGTAGCAGAAGCATACATGCTCAAGAGGGATCACCCGAAATTCAAAGGCAACTGAATTTCGGCAACCGGGGCATCGAAGTCGGAATGCCGCGAAACTCACCGAGTCAAAGCGTTTCGCCGTTTGCGGAAGAAGTCTGATGTAGAACAAGTAGCAGAAGCATACATGCTCAAGAGGGATCACCCGAAATTCAAAGGCAACTGAATTTCGGCAACCGGGGCATCGAAGTCGGAATGCCGCGAAACTCACCGAGTCAAAGCGTTTCGCCGTTTGCGGAAGGAAGTCTGATGTAGAACAAGTAGCAGAAGCATACATGCTCAAGAGGGATCACCCGAAATTCAAAGGCAACTGAATTTCGGCAACCGGGGCATCGAAGTCGGAATGCCGCGAAACTCACCGAGTCAAAGCGTTTCGCCGTTTGCGGAAGGAAGTCTGATGTAGAACAAGTAGCAGAAGCATACATGCTCAAGAGGGATCACCCGAAATTCAAAGGCAACTGAATTTCGGCAACCGGGGCATCGAAGTCGGAATGCCGCGAAACTCACCGAGTCAAAGCGTTTCGCCGTTTGCGGAAGGAAGTCTGATGTAGAACAAGTAGCAGAAGCATACATGCTCAAGAGGGATCACCCGAAATTCAAAGGCAACTGAATTTCGGCAACCGGGGCATCGAAGTCGGAATGCCGCGAAACTCACCGAGTCAAAGCGTTTCGCCGTTTGCGGAAGAAGTCTGATGTAGAACAAGTAGCAGAAGCATACATGCTCAAGAGGGATCACCCGAAATTCAAAGGCAACTGAATTTCGGCAACCGGGGCATCGAAGTCGGAATGCCGCGAAACTCACCGAGTCAAAGCGTTTCGCCGTTTGCGGAAGGAAGTCTGATGTAGAACAAGTAGCAGAAGCATACATGCTCAAGAGGGATCACCCGAAATTCAAAGGCAACTGAATTTCGGCAACCGGGGCATCGAAGTCGGAATGCCGCGAAACTCACCGAGTCAAAGCGTTTCGCCGTTTGCGGAAGAAGTCTGATGTAGAACAAGTAGCAGAAGCATACATGCTCAAGAGGGATCACCCGAAATTCAAAGGCAACTGAATTTCGGCAACGGGGCATCGAAGTCGGAATGCCGCGAAACTCACCGAGTCAAAGCGTTTCGCCGTTTGCGGAAGGAAGTCTGATGTAGAACAAGTAGCAGAAGCATACATGCTCAAGAGGGATCACCCGAAATTCAAAGGCAACTGAATTTCGGCAACCGGGGCATCGAAGTCGGAATGCCGCGAAACTCACCGAGTCAAAGCGTTTCGCCGTTTGCGGAAGAAGTCTGATGTAGAACAAGTAGCAGAAGCATACATGCTCAAGAGGGATCACCCGAAATTCAAAGGCAACTGAATTTCGGCAACCGGGGCATCGAAGTCGGAATGCCGCGAAACTCACCGAGTCAAAGCGTTTCGCCGTTTGCGGAAGAAGTCTGATGTAGAACAAGTAGCAGAAGCATACATGCTCAAGAGGGATCACCCGAAATTCAAAGGCAACTGAATTTCGGCAACCGGGGCATCGAAGTCGGAATGCCGCGAAACTCACCGAGTCAAAGCGTTTCGCCGTTTGCGGAAGAAGTCTGATGTAGAACAAGTAGCAGAAGCATACATGCTCAAGAGGGATCACCCGAAATTCAAAGGCAACTGAATTTCGGCAACCGGGGCATCGAAGTCGGAATGCCGCGAAACTCACCGAGTCAAAGCGTTTCGCCGTTTGCGGAAGAAGTCTGATGTAGAACAAGTAGCAGAAGCATACATGCTCAAGAGGGATCACCCGAAATTCAAAGGCAACTGAATTTCGGCAACCGGGGCATCGAAGTCGGAATGCCGCGAAACTCACCGAGTCAAAGCGTTTCGCCGTTTGCGGAAGAAGTCTGATGTAGAACAAGTAGCAGAAGCATACATGCTCAAGAGGGATCACCCGAAATTCAAAGGCAACTGAATTTCGGCAACCGGGCATCGAAGTCGGAATGCCGCGAAACTCACCGAGTCAAAGCGTTTCGCCGTTTGCGGAAGAAGTCTGATGTAGAACAAGTAGCAGAAGCATACATGCTCAAGAGGGATCACCCGAAATTCAAAGGCAACTGAATTTCGGCAACCGGGGCATCGAAGTCGGAATGCCGCGAAACTCACCGAGTCAAAGCGTTTCGCCGTTTGCGGAAGAAGTCTGATGTAGAACAAGTAGCAGAAGCATACATGCTCAAGAGGGATCACCCGAAATTCAAAGGCAACTGAATTTCGGCAACGGGGCATCGAAGTCGGAATGCCGCGAAACTCACCGAGTCAAAGCGTTTCGCCGTTTGCGGAAGGAAGTCTGATGTAGAACAAGTAGCAGAAGCATACATGCTCAAGAGGGATCACCCGAAATTCAAAGGCAACTGAATTTCGGCAACCGGGGCATCGAAGTCGGAATGCCGCGAAACTCACCGAGTCAAAGCGTTTCGCCGTTTGCGGAAGAAGTCTGATGTAGAACAAGTAGCAGAAGCATACATGCTCAAGAGGGATCACCCGAAATTCAAAGGCAACTGAATTTCGGCAACGGGGCATCGAAGTCGGAATGCCGCGAAACTCACCGAGTCAAAGCGTTTCGCCGTTTGCGGAAGAAGTCTGATGTAGAACAAGTAGCAGAAGCATACATGCTCAAGAGGGATCACCCGAAATTCAAAGGCAACTGAATTTCGGCAACGGGGCATCGAAGTCGGAATGCCGCGAAACTCACCGAGTCAAAGCGTTTCGCCGTTTGCGGAAGGAAGTCTGATGTAGAACAAGTAGCAGAAGCATACATGCTCAAGAGGGATCACCCGAAATTCAAAGGCAACTGAATTTCGGCAACGGGGCATCGAAGTCGGAATGCCGCGAAACTCACCGAGTCAAAGCGTTTCGCCGTTTGCGGAAGAAGTCTGATGTAGAACAAGTAGCAGAAGCATACATGCTCAAGAGGGATCACCCGAAATTCAAAGGCAACTGAATTTCGGCAACCGGGGCATCGAAGTCGGAATGCCGCGAAACTCACCGAGTCAAAGCGTTTCGCCGTTTGCGGAAGAAGTCTGATGTAGAACAAGTAGCAGAAGCATACATGCTCAAGAGGGATCACCCGAAATTCAAAGGCAACTGAATTTCGGCAACCGGGGCATCGAAGTCGGAATGCCGCGAAACTCACCGAGTCAAAGCGTTTCGCCGTTTGCGGAAGGAAGTCTGATGTAGAACAAGTAGCAGAAGCATACATGCTCAAGAGGGATCACCCGAAATTCAAAGGCAACTGAATTTCGGCAACGGGGCATCGAAGTCGGAATGCCGCGAAACTCACCGAGTCAAAGCGTTTCGCCGTTTGCGGAAGAAGTCTGATGTAGAACAAGTAGCAGAAGCATACATGCTCAAGAGGGATCACCCGAAATTCAAAGGCAACTGAATTTCGGCAACCGGGGCATCGAAGTCGGAATGCCGCGAAACTCACCGAGTCAAAGCGTTTCGCGTTTGCGGAAGAAGTAGTGATGTAGAACAAGTAGCAGAAGCATACATGCTCAAGAGGGATCACCGAAATTCAAAGGCAACTGAATTTCGGCAACCGGGGCATCGAAGTCGGAATGCCGCGAAACTCACCGAGTCAAAGCGTTTCGCCGTTTGCGGAAGAAGTCTGATGTAGAACAAGTAGCAGAAGCATACATGCTCAAGAGGGATCACCCGAAATTCAAAGGCAACTGAATTTCGGCAACGGGGCATCGAAGTCGGAATGCCGCGAAACTCACCGAGTCAAAGCGTTTCGCCGTTTGCGGAAGGAAGTCTGATGTAGAACAAGTAGCAGAAGCATACATGCTCAAGAGGGATCACCCGAAATTCAAAGGCAACTGAATTTCGGCAACCGGGGCATCGAAGTCGGAATGCCGCGAAACTCACCGAGTCAAAGCGTTTCGCTTTGCGGAAGAAGTCTGATGTAGAACAAGTAGCAGAAGCATACATGCTCAAGAGGGATCACCCGAAATTCAAAGGCAACTGAATTTCGGCAACCGGGCATCGAATCGAAGTCGGAATGCGCGAAACTCACCGAGTCAAAGCGTTTCGCCGTTTGCGGAAGGAAGTCTGATGTAGAACAAGTAGCAGAAGCATACATGCTCAAGAGGGATCACCGAAATTCAAAGGCAACTGAATTTCGGCAACCGGGGCATCGAAGTCGGAATGCCGCGAAACTCACCGAGTCAAAGCGTTTCGCCGTTTGCGGAGGAAGTTGATGTAGAACAAGTAGCAGAAGCATACATGCTCAAGAGGGATCACCCGAAATTCAAAGGCAACTGAATTTCGGCAACCGGGCATCGAAGTCGGAATGCCGCGAAACTCACCGAGTCAAAGTTTTTCGTGTTTGCGGAAGAAGTCTGATGTAGAACAAGTAGCAGAAGCATACATGCTCAAGAGGGATCACCCGAAATCAAAGGCAACTGAATTTCGGCAACCGGGGCATCGAAGTCGGAATGCCGCGAAACTCACCGAGTCAAAGCGTTTCGCCGTTTGCGGAAGGAAGTCTGATGTAGAACAAGTAGCAGAAGCATACATGCTCAAGAGGGATCACCCGAAATTCAAAGGCAACTGAATTTCGGCAACCGGGGCATCGAAGTCGGAATGCCGCGAAACTCACCGAGTCAAAGCGTTTCGCCGTTTGCGGAAGGAAGTCTGATGTAGAACAAGTAGAAGAAGCATACATGCTCAAGAGGGGTCACCCGAATTTCAAAGGCAACTAAATTTCGGCAACCGGGGCATCGAAGTCGGAATAGCGCGAAACTCACCGAGTCAAAGCGTTTCGCCGTTTGCGGAAGGAAGTCTGATGTAGAACAAGTAGCAGAAGCATACATGCTCAAGAGGGTCACCCGAAATTCAAAGGCAACTGAATTTCGGCAACCGGGGCATCGAAGTCGGAATGCCGCGAAACTCACCGAGTCAAAGCGTTTCGCTGTTTGCGGAAGGAAGTCTGATGTAGAACAAGTAGCAGAAGCATACATGCTCAAGAGGG
>CM055351.1:34253321-34275955 GCA_029228515.1 Populus alba x Populus x berolinensis | reverse complement strand
CCTTTTGCGGAAGGAAGTGTGATGTTAGAACAAGTAGCAGAAGCATACATGCTCAAGAGGGATCACCCGAAATTCAAAGGCAACTGAATTTCGGCAACCGGGGCATCGAAGTCGGAATGCCGCGAAACTCACCGAGTCAAAGCGTTTCGCCGTTTGCGGAAGGAAGTGTGATGTAGAACAAGTAGCGGAAGCATACATGCTCAAGAGGGATCACCCAAAATTCAAAGGCAACTGAATTTCGGCAACCGGGGCATCGAAGTCGGAATGCCGCGAAACTCACCGACACAAAGCGTTTAGCCGTTTGCGGAAGGAAGTGTGATGTAGAACAAGTAGCAGAAGCATACATGCTCAAGAGGGATCACCCGAAATTCAAAGGCAACTGAATTTCGGCAACCGGGGCATCGAAGTCGGAATGCCGCGAAACTCATCGAGTCAAAGCGTTTCGCCTTTGCGGAAGAAGTGTGTAGAACAAGTAGCAGAAGCATACATGCTCAAGAGGGATCACCCGAAATTCAAAGGCAACTGAATTTCGGCAACCGGGGCATCGAAGTCGGAATGCCGCGAAACTCACCGAGTCAAAGCGTTTCGCCGTTTGCGGAAGAAGTGTGATGTAGAACAAGTAGCAGAAGCATACATGCTCAAGAGGGATCACCCGAAATTCAAAGGCAACTGAATTTCGGCAACCGGGGCATCGAAGTCGGAATGCCGCGAAACACACCGTCAAAGCGTTTCGCCGTTTGCGGAAGGAAGTGTGATGTAGAACAAGTAGCAGAAGCATACATGCTCAAGAGGGATCACCCGAAATTCAAAGGCAACTGAATTTCGGCAACCGGGCATCGAAGTCGGAATGCCGCGAAACTCACCGAGTCAAAGCGTTTCGCCGTTTGCGGAAGAAGTGTGATGTAGAACAAGTAGCAGAAGCATACATGCTCAAGAGGGATCACCCGAAATTCAAAGGCAACTGAATTTCGGCAACCGGGCATCGAAGTCGGAATGCCGCGAAACTCACCGAGTCAAAGCGTTTCGCCGTTTGCGGAAGAAGTGGATGTAGAACAAGTAGCAGAAGCATACATGCTCAAGAGGGATCACCCGAAATTCAAAGGCAACTGAATTTCGGCAACCGGGCATCGAAGTCGGAATGCCGCGAAACTCACCGAGTCAAAGCGTTTCGCCGTTTGCGGAAGGAAGTGTGATGTAGAACAAGTAGCAGAAGCATACATGCTCAAGAGGGATCACCCGAAATTCAAAGGCAACTGAATTTCGGCAACCGGGGCATCGAAGTCGGAATGCCGCGAAACTCACCGAGTCAAAGCGTTTCGCCGTTTGCGGAAGAAGTGTGATGTAGAACAAGTAGCAGAAGCATACATGCTCAAGAGGGATCACCCGAAATTCAAAGGCAACTGAATTTCGGCAACCGGGGCATCGAAGTCGGAATGCCGCGAAACTCACCGAGTCAAAGCGTTTCGCCGTTTGCGGAAGGAAGTGTGTGTGTAGAACAAGTAGCAGAAGCATACATGCTCAAGAGGGATCACCGAAATTCAAAGGCAACTGAATTTCGGCAACCGGGGCATCGAAGTCGGAATGCCGCGAAACCACCGAGTCAAAGCGTTTCGCCGTTTGCGGAAGGAAGTCTGATGTAGAACAAGTAGCAGAAGCATACATGCTCAAGAGGGATCACCCGAAATTCAAAGGCAACTGAATTTCGGCAACCGGGGCATCGAAGTCGGAATGCCGCGAAACTCACCGAGTCAAAGCGTTTCGCCGTTTGCGGAAGGAAGTGTGATGTAGAACAAGTAGCAGAAGCATACATGCTCAAGAGGGATCACCGAAATTCAAAGGCAACTGAATTTCGGCAACCGGGGCATCGAAGTCGGAATGCCGCGAAACTCACCGAGTCAAAGCGTTTCGCCTTTTGCGGAAGAAGTGTGATGTAGAACAAGTAGCAGAAGCATACATGCTCAAGAGGATCACCCGAAATTCAAAGGCAACTGAATTTCGGCAACCGGGGCATCGAAGTCGGAATGCCGCGAAACTCACCGAGTCAAAGCGTTTCGCCTTTGCGGAAGGAAGTCTGATGTAGAACAAGTAGCAGAAGCATACATGCTCAAGAGGGATCACCCGAAATTCAAAGGCAACTGAATTTCGGCAACCGGGGCATCGAAGTCGGAATGCCGCGAAACTCATACCGTCAAAGCGTTTCGCCGTTTGCGGAAGGAAGTGTCTGATGTAGAACAAGTAGCAGAAGCATACATGCTCAAGAGGGATCACCCGAAATTCAAAGGCAACTGAATTTCGGCAACCGGGGCATCGAAGTCGGAATGCCGCGAAACTCACCGAGTCAAAGCGTTTCGCCGTTTGCGGAAGAAGTGTGATGTAGAACAAGTAGCAGAAGCATACATGCTCAAGAGGGATCGCCCGAAATTCAAAGGCAACTGAATTTCGGCAACCGGGGCATCGAAGTCGGAATGCCGCGAAACTCACCAAGTCAAAGCGTTTCGCCATTTTCGGAGAAGCATCCATGCTCAAGAGGGATGACCCAAAATTCAAAGGCAACTGAATTTCGGCAACCGGGGCATCGAAGTCGGAATGCCGTGAAACTCACCGAGTCAGAACGTTTCGCCGTTGCGGAAGAAGTCTGATTTAGAGCAAGTAGCATAAGCATACATGCTCAAGAGGGATCACCAGAAATTCAAAGGCAACTGAACTTCGGCAAACGGGGCATCGAAGTTGGAATGCCGCGAAATTCACCGAGTCAAAGCGTTTCCCCGTTTGCATAAGAAGTCTGATCTAGAACAAGTAGCAGAAGCATACATGCTCAAGAGGGATCACCCGAAATCCAAAGGCAACTGAATATCGGCAACCGGGGCATCGAAGTCGGAATGCCGCGAAACTCACCGAGTCAAAGCGTTTCGACGTTTGCGGAAGAAGTTTGATGTAGAACAAGTAGCAGAAGCATACATGCTCAAGAGGGATCACCCGAAATTCAAAGGCAACTGAATTTCGGCAACCGGGGCATCGAAGTCGGAATGCCGCGAAACTCACCGAGTCAAAGCGTTTCGCCGTTTGCGGAAGGAAGTCTGATGTAGAACAAGTAGCAGAAGCATACATGCTCAAGAGGGATCACCCGAAATTCAAAGGCAACTGAATTTCGGCAACCGGGGCATCGAAGTCGGAATGCCGCGAAACTCACCGAGTCAAAGCGTTTCGCCGTTTGCGGAAGGAAGTCTGATGTAGAACAAGTAGCAGAAGCATACATGCTCAAGAGGGATCACCCGAAATTCAAAGGCAACTGAATTTCGGCAACCGGGGCATCGAAGTCGGAATGCCGCGAAACTCACCGAGTCAAAGCGTTTCGCCGTTTGCGGAAGAAGTGTGATGTAGAACAAGTAGCAGAAGCATACATGCTCAAGAGGGATCACCCGAAATTCAAAGGCAACTGAATTTCGGCAACCGGGGCATCGAAGTCGGAATGCCGCGAAACTCACCGAGTCAAAGCGTTTCGCCGTTTGCGGAAGAAGTGTGATGTAGAACAAGTAGCAGAAGCATACATGCTCAAGAGGGATCACCCGAAATTCAAAGGCAACTGAATTTCGGCAACCGGGGCATCGAAGTCGGAATGCCGCGAAACTCACCGAGTCAAAGCGTTTCGCCGTTTGCGGAAGAAGTCTGATGTAGAACAAGTAGCAGAAGCATACATGCTCAAGAGGGATCACCCGAAATTCAAAGGCAACTGAATTTCGGCAACCGGGGCATCGAAGTCGGAATGCCGCGAAACTCACCGAGTCAAAGCGTTTCGCCGTTTGCGGAAGAAGTCTGATGTAGAACAAGTAGCAGAAGCATACATGCTCAAGAGGGATCACCCGAAATTCAAAGGCAACTGAATTTCGGCAACCGGGGCATCGAAGTCGGAATGCCGCGAAACTCACCGAGTCAAAGCGTTTCGCCGTTTGCGGAAGAAGTCTGATGTAGAACAAGTAGCAGAAGCATACATGCTCAAGAGGGATCACCCGAAATTCAAAGGCAACTGAATTTCGGCAACGGGGCATCGAAGTCGGAATGCCGCGAAACTCACCGAGTCAAAGCGTTTCGCCGTTTGCGGAAGAAGTCTGATGTAGAACAAGTAGCAGAAGCATACATGCTCAAGAGGGATCACCCGAAATTCAAAGGCAACTGAATTTCGGCAACCGGGGCATCGAAGTCGGAATGCCGCGAAACTCACCGAGTCAAAGCGTTTCGCCGTTTGCGGAAGAAGTCTGATGTAGAACAAGTAGCAGAAGCATACATGCTCAAGAGGGATCACCCGAAATTCAAAGGCAACTGAATTTCGGCAACCGGGGCATCGAAGTCGGAATGCCGCGAAACTCACCGAGTCAAAGCGTTTCGCCGTTTGCGGAAGGAAGTCTGATGTAGAACAAGTAGCAGAAGCATACATGCTCAAGAGGGATCACCCGAAATTCAAAGGCAACTGAATTTCGGCAACCGGGGCATCGAAGTCGGAATGCCGCGAAACTCACCGAGTCAAAGCGTTTCGCCGTTTGCGGAAGAAGTCTGATGTAGAACAAGTAGCAGAAGCATACATGCTCAAGAGGGATCACCCGAAATTCAAAGGCAACTGAATTTCGGCAACCGGGGCATCGAAGTCGGAATGCCGCGAAACTCACCGAGTCAAAGCGTTTCGCCGTTTGCGGAAGAAGTCTGATGTAGAACAAGTAGCAGAAGCATACATGCTCAAGAGGGATCACCCGAAATTCAAAGGCAACTGAATTTCGGCAACCGGGGCATCGAAGTCGGAATGCCGCGAAACTCACCGAGTCAAAGCGTTTCGCCGTTTGCGGAAGAAGTCTGATGTAGAACAAGTAGCAGAAGCATACATGCTCAAGAGGGATCACCCGAAATTCAAAGGCAACTGAATTTCGGCAACCGGGGCATCGAAGTCGGAATGCCGCGAAACTCACCGAGTCAAAGCGTTTCGCCGTTTGCGGAAGAAGTGTGATGTAGAACAAGTAGCAGAAGCATACATGCTCAAGAGGGATCACCCGAAATTCAAAGGCAACTGAATTTCGGCAACGGGGCATCGAAGTCGGAATGCCGCGAAACTCACCGAGTCAAAGCGTTTCGCCGTTTGCGGAAGAAGTCTGATGTAGAACAAGTAGCAGAAGCATACATGCTCAAGAGGGATCACCCGAAATTCAAAGGCAACTGAATTTCGGCAACCGGGCATCGAAGTCGGAATGCCGCGAAACTCACCGAGTCAAAGCGTTTCGCCGTTTGCGGAAGGAAGTCTGATGTAGAACAAGTAGCAGAAGCATACATGCTCAAGAGGGATCACCCGAAATTCAAAGGCAACTGAATTTCGGCAACCGGGGCATCGAAGTCGGAATGCCGCGAAACTCACCGAGTCAAAGCGTTTCGCCGTTTGCGGAAGGAAGTCTGATGTAGAACAAGTAGCAGAAGCATACATGCTCAAGAGGGATCACCCGAAATTCAAAGGCAACTGAATTTCGGCAACCGGGGCATCGAAGTCGGAATGCCGCGAAACTCACCGAGTCAAAGCGTTTCGCCGTTTGCGGAAGAAGTCTGATGTAGAACAAGTAGCAGAAGCATACATGCTCAAGAGGGATCACCCGAAATTCAAAGGCAACTGAATTTCGGCAACCGGGGCATCGAAGTCGGAATGCCGCGAAACTCACCGAGTCAAAGCGTTTCGCCGTTTGCGGAAGAAGTTGATGTAGAACAAGTAGCAGAAGCATACATGCTCAAGAGGGATCACCCGAAATTCAAAGGCAACTGAATTTCGGCAACCGGGGCATCGAAGTCGGAATGCCGCGAAACTCACCGAGTCAAAGCGTTTCGCCGTTTGCGGAAGGAAGTCTGATGTAGAACAAGTAGCAGAAGCATACATGCTCAAGAGGGATCACCCGAAATTCAAAGGCAACTGAATTTCGGCAACCGGGGCATCGAAGTCGGAATGCCGCGAAACTCACCGAGTCAAAGCGTTTCGCCGTTTGCGGAAGAAGTCTGATGTAGAACAAGTAGCAGAAGCATACATGCTCAAGAGGGATCACCCGAAATTCAAAGGCAACTGAATTTCGGCAACCGGGGCATCGAAGTCGGAATGCCGCGAAACTCACCGAGTCAAAGCGTTTCGCCGTTTGCGGAAGGAAGTTGATGTAGAACAAGTAGCAGAAGCATACATGCTCAAGAGGGATCACCGAAATTCAAAGGCAACTGAATTTCGGCAACCGGGGCATCGAAGTCGGAATGCCGCGAAACTCACCGAGTCAAAGCGTTTCGCCGTTTGCGGAAGAAGTCTGATGTAGAACAAGTAGCAGAAGCATACATGCTCAAGAGGGATCACCCGAAATTCAAAGGCAACTGAATTTCGGCAACCGGGGCATCGAAGTCGGAATGCCGCGAAACTCACCGAGTCAAAGCGTTTCGCCGTTTGCGGAAGAAGTCTGATGTAGAACAAGTAGCAGAAGCATACATGCTCAAGAGGGATCACCCGAAATTCAAAGGCAACTGAATTTCGGCAACGGGGCATCGAAGTCGGAATGCCGCGAAACTCACCGAGTCAAAGCGTTTCGCCGTTTGCGGAAGGAAGTGTGATGTAGAACAAGTAGCAGAAGCATACATGCTCAAGAGGGATCACCCGAAATTCAAAGGCAACTGAATTTCGGCAACCGGGGCATCGAAGTCGGAATGCCGCGAAACTCACCGAGTCAAAGCGTTTCGCCGTTTGCGGAAGGAAGTCTGATGTAGAACAAGTAGCAGAAGCATACATGCTCAAGAGGGATCACCCGAAATTCAAAGGCAACTGAATTTCGGCAACCGGGGCATCGAAGTCGGAATGCCGCGAAACTCACCGAGTCAAAGCGTTTCGCCGTTTGCGGAGGAAGTCTGATGTAGAACAAGTAGCAGAAGCATACATGCTCAAGAGGGATCACCCGAAATTCAAAGGCAACTGAATTTCGGCAACCGGGGCATCGAAGTCGGAATGCCGCGAAACTCACCGAGTCAAAGCGTTTCGCCGTTTGCGGAAGGAAGTGTGATGTAGAACAAGTAGCAGAAGCATACATGCTCAAGAGGGATCACCCGAAATTCAAAGGCAACTGAATTTCGGCAACCGGGGCATCGAAGTCGGAATGCCGCGAAACTCACCGAGTCAAAGCGTTTCGCCGTTTGCGGAAGAAGTCTGATGTAGAACAAGTAGCAGAAGCATACATGCTCAAGAGGGATCACCCGAAATTCAAAGGCAACTGAATTTCGGCAACCGGGGCATCGAAGTCGGAATGCCGCGAAACTCACCGAGTCAAAGCGTTTCGCCGTTTGCGAAAGAAGTGTGATGTAGAACAAGTAGCAGAAGCATACATGCTCAAGAGGGATCACCCGAAATTCAAAGGCAACTGAATTTCGGCAACCGGGGCATCGAAGTCGGAATGCCGCGAAACTCACCGAGTCAAAGCGTTTCGCCGTTTGCGGAAGGAAGTGTGATGTAGAACAAGTAGCAGAAGCATACATGCTCAAGAGGGATCACCCGAAATTCAAAGGCAACTGAATTTCGGCAACCGGGGCATCGAAGTCGGAATGCCGCGAAACTCACCGAGTCAAAGCGTTTCGCCGTTTGCGGAAGGAAGTGTGATGTAGAACAAGTAGCAGAAGCATACATGCTCAAGAGGGATCACCCGAAATTCAAAGGCAACTGAATTTCGGCAACCGGGGCATCGAAGTCGGAATGCCGCGAAACTCACCGAGTCAAAGCGTTTCGCCTTTGCGGAAGAAGTCTGATGTAGAACAAGTAGCAGAAGCATACATGCTCAAGAGGGATCACCCGAAATTCAAAGGCAACTGAATTTCGGCAACCGGGGCATCGAAGTCGGAATGCCGCGAAACTCACCGAGTCAAAGCGTTTCGCCGTTTGCGGAAGAAGTCTGATGTAGAACAAGTAGCAGAAGCATACATGCTCAAGAGGGATCACCCGAAATTCAAAGGCAACTGAATTTCGGCAACCGGGCATCGAAGTCGGAATGCCGCGAAACTCACCGAGTCAAAGCGTTTCGCCGTTTGCGGAAGGAAGTGTGATGTAGAACAAGTAGCAGAAGCATACATGCTCAAGAGGGATCACCCGAAATTCAAAGGCAACTGAATTTCGGCAACCGGGGCATCGAAGTCGGAATGCCGCGAAACTCACCGAGTCAAAGCGTTTCGCCGTTTGCGGAAGAAGTCTGATGTAGAACAAGTAGCAGAAGCATACATGCTCAAGAGGGATCACCCGAAATTCAAAGGCAACTGAATTTCGGCAACCGGGCATCGAAGTCGGAATGCCGCGAAACTCACGAGTCAAAGCGTTTCGCCGTTTGCGGAAGGAAGTCTGATGTAGAACAAGTAGCAGAAGCATACATGCTCAAGAGGGATCACCCGAAATTCAAAGGCAACTGAATTTCGGCAACCGGGGCATCGAAGTCGGAATGCCGCGAAACTCACCGAGTCAAAGCGTTTCGCCGTTTGCGGAAGGAAGTCTGATGTAGAACAAGTAGCAGAAGCATACATGCTCAAGAGGGATCACCCGAAATTCAAAGGCAACTGAATTTCGGCAACCGGGGCATCGAAGTCGGAATGCCGCGAAACTCACCGAGTCAAAGCGTTTCGCCGTTTGCGGAAGGAAGTGTGATGTAGAACAAGTAGCAGAAGCATACATGCTCAAGAGGGATCACCCGAAATTCAAAGGCAACTGAATTTCGGCAACCGGGGCATCGAAGTCGGAATGCCGCGAAACTCACCGAGTCAAAGCGTTTCGCCGTTTGCGGAGGAAGTGTGATGTAGAACAAGTAGCAGAAGCATACATGCTCAAGAGGGATCACCCGAAATTCAAAGGCAACTGAATTTCGGCAACCGGGGCATCGAAGTCGGAATGCCGCGAAACTCACCGAGTCAAAGCGTTTCGCCGTTTGCGGAAGAAGTGTGATGTAGAACAAGTAGCAGAAGCATACATGCTCAAGAGGGATCACCCGAAATTCAAGGCAAACTGAATTTCGGCAACCGGGGCATCGAAGTCGGAATGCCGCGAAACTCACCGAGTCAAAGCGTTTCGCCGTTTGCGGAAGGAAGTGTGATGTAGAACAAGTAGCAGAAGCATACATGCTCAAGAGGGATCACCCGAAATTCAAAGGCAACTGAATTTCGGCAACCGGGGCATCGAAGTCGGAATGCGCGAAACTCACCGAGTCAAAGCGTTTCGCCGTTTGCGGAAGGAAGTCTGATGTAGAACAAGTAGCAGAAGCATACATGCTCAAGAGGGATCACCCGAAATTCAAAGGCAACTGAATTTCGGCAACCGGGGCATCGAAGTCGGAATGCCGCGAAACTCACCGAGTCAAAGCGTTTCGCCGTTTGCGGAAGGAAGTCTGATGTAGAACAAGTAGCAGAAGCATACATGCTCAAGAGGGATCACCCGAAATTCAAAGGCAACTGAATTTCGGCAACCGGGGCATCGAAGTCGGAATGCCGCGAAACTCACCGAGTCAAAGCGTTTCGCCGTTTGCGGAAGGAAGTCTGATGTAGAACAAGTAGCAGAAGCATACATGCTCAAGAGGGATCACCCGAAATTCAAAGGCAACTGAATTTCGGCAACGGGGCATCGAAGTCGGAATGCCGCGAAACTCACCGAGTCAAAGCGTTTCGCCGTTTGCGGAAAGAAGTCTGATGTAGAACAAGTAGCAGAAGCATACATGCTCAAGAGGGATCACCCGAAATTCAAAGGCAACTGAATTTCGGCAACCGGGCATCGAAGTCGGAATGCCGCGAAACTCACCGAGTCAAAGCGTTTCGCCGTTTGCGGAAGAAGTCTGATGTAGAACAAGTAGCAGAAGCATACATGCTCAAGAGGGATCACCGAAATTCAAAGGCAACTGAATTTCGGCAACCGGGGCATCGAAGTCGGAATGCCGCGAAACTCACCGAGTCAAAGCGTTTCGCCGTTTGCGGAAGGAAGTCTGATGTAGAACAAGTAGCAGAAGCATACATGCTCAAGAGGGATCACCCGAAATTCAAAGGCAACTGAATTTCGGCAACCGGGGCATCGAAGTCGGAATGCCGCGAAACTCACCGAGTCAAAGCGTTTCGCCGTTTGCGGAAGGAAGTGTGATGTAGAACAAGTAGCAGAAGCATACATGCTCAAGAGGGATCACCCGAAATTCAAAGGCAACTGAATTTCGGCAACCGGGGCATCGAAGTCGGAATGCCGCGAAACTCACCGAGTCAAAGCGTTTCGCCGTTTGCGGAAGGAAGTCTGATGTAGAACAAGTAGCAGAAGCATACATGCTCAAGAGGGATCACCCGAAATTCAAAGGCAACTGAATTTCGGCAACCGGGGCATCGAAGTCGGAATGCCGAAACTCACCGAGTCAAAGCGTTTCGCCGTTTGCGGAAGGAAGTCTGATGTAGAACAAGTAGCAGAAGCATACATGCTCAAGAGGGATCACCCGAAATTCAAAGGCAACTGAATTTCGGCAACCGGGGCATCGAAGTCGGAATGCCGCGAAACTCACCGAGTCAAAGCGTTTCGCCGTTTGCGGAAGGAAGTGTGATGTAGAACAAGTAGCAGAAGCATACATGCTCAAGAGGGATCACCCGAAATTCAAAGGCAACTGAATTTCGGCAACCGGGGCATCGAAGTCGGAATGCCGCGAAACTCACCGAGTCAAAGCGTTTCGCCGTTTGCGGAAGAAGTCTGATGTAGAACAAGTAGCAGAAGCATACATGCTCAAGAGGGATCACCCGAAATTCAAAGGCAACTGAATTTCGGCAACCGGGGCATCGAAGTCGGAATGCCGCGAAACTCACCGAGTCAAAGCGTTTCGCCGTTTGCGGAAGGAAGTCTGATGTAGAACAAGTAGCAGAAGCATACATGCTCAAGAGGGATCACCCGAAATTCAAAGGCAACTGAATTTCGGCAACCGGGCATCGAAGTCGGAATGCCGCGAAACTCACCGAGTCAAAGCGTTTCGCCGTTTGCGGAGGAAGTGTGATGTAGAACAAGTAGCAGAAGCATACATGCTCAAGAGGGATCACCCGAAATTCAAAGGCAACTGAATTTCGGCAACCGGGGCATCGAAGTCGGAATGCCGCGAAACTCACCGAGTCAAAGCGTTTCGCCGTTTGCGGAAGGAAGTGTGATGTAGAACAAGTAGCAGAAGCATACATGCTCAAGAGGGATCACCCGAAATTCAAAGGCAACTGAATTTCGGCAACCGGGGCATCGAAGTCGGAATGCCGCGAAACTCACCGAGTCAAAGCGTTTCGCCGTTTGCGGAAGAAGTGTGATGTAGAACAAGTAAAAAACCTCAAAAAGAAAAAAAAAAAACACACACATCGAAAAAACCAAAAAAAAAAAAAAGAACAAGTAGCAGAAGCATACATGCTCAAGAGGGATCACCCGAAATTCAAAGGCAACTGAATTTCGGCAACCGGGGCATCGAAGTCGGAATGCCGCGAAACTCACCGAGTCAAAGCGTTTCGCCGTTTGCGGAAGAAGTGTGATGTAGAACAAGTAGCAGAAGCATACATGCTCAAGAGGGATCACCCGAAATTCAAAGGCAACTGAATTTCGGCAACCGGGGCATCGAAGTCGGAATGCCGCGAAACTCACCGAGTCAAAGCGTTTCGCCGTTTGCGGAAGAAGTGTGATGTAGAACAAGTAGCAGAAGCATACATGCTCAAGAGGGATCACCCGAAATTCAAAGGCAACTGAATTTCGGCAACCGGCATCGAAGTCGGAATGCCGCGAAACTCACCGAGTCAAAGCGTTTTCCGTTTGCGGAAGAAGTCTGATGTAGAACAAGTAGCAGAAGCATACATGCTCAAGAGGGATCACCCGAAATTCAAAGGCAACTGAATTTCGGCAACCGGGGCATCGAAGTCGGAATGCCGCGAAACTCACCGAGTCAAAGCGTTTCGCCGTTTGCGGAAGAAGTGTGATGTAGAACAAGTAGCAGAAGCATACATGCTCAAGAGGGATCACCCGAAATTCAAAGGCAACTGAATTTCGGCAACCGGGGCATCGAAGTCGGAATGCCGCGAAACTCACCGAGTCAAAGCGTTTCGCCGTTTGCGGAAGGAAGTCTGATGTAGAACAAGTAGCAGAAGCATACATGCTCAAGAGGGATCACCCGAAATTCAAAGGCAACTGAATTTCGGCAACCGGGGCATCGAAGTCGGAATGCCGCGAAACTCACCGAGTCAAAGCGTTTCGCCGTTTGCGGAAGGAAGTGTGATGTAGAACAAGTAGCAGAAGCATACATGCTCAAGAGGGATCACCCGAAATTCAAAGGCAACTGAATTTCGGCAACCGGGCATCGAAGTCGGAATGCCGCGAAACTCACCGAGTCAAAGCGTTTCGCCGTTTGCGGAAGAAGTGTGATGTAGAACAAGTAGCAGAAGCATACATGCTCAAGAGGGATCACCCGAAATTCAAAGGCAACTGAATTTCGGCAACCGGGGCATCGAAGTCGGAATGCCGCGAAACTCACCGAGTCAAAGCGTTTCGCCGTTTGCGGAAGGAAGTCTGATGTAGAACAAGTAGCAGAAGCATACATGCTCAAGAGGGATCACCCGAAATTCAAAGGCAACTGAATTTCGGCAAACGGGGCATCGAAGTCGGAATGCCGCGAAACTCACCGAGTCAAAGCGTTTCGCCGTTTGCGGAAGAAGTGTGATGTAGAACAAGTAGCAGAAGCATACATGCTCAAGAGGGATCACCCGAAATTCAAAGGCAACTGAATTTCGGCAACCGGGGCATCGAAGTCGGAATGCCGCGAAACTCACCGAGTCAAAGCGTTTCGCCGTTTGCGGAAGGAAGTCTGATGTAGAACAAGTAGCAGAAGCATACATGCTCAAGAGGGATCACCGAAATTCAAAGGCAACTGAATTTCGGCAACCGGGCATCGAAGTCGGAATGCCGCGAAACTCACCGAGTCAAAGCGTTTCGCCGTTTGCGGAAGGAAGTGTGATGTAGAACAAGTAGCAGAAGCATACATGCTCAAGAGGGATCACCCGAAATTCAAAGGCAACTGAATTTCGGCAACGGGGCATCGAAGTCGGAATGCCGCGAAACTCACCGAGTCAAAGCGTTTCGCCGTTTGCGGAAGGAAGTCTGATGTAGAACAAGTAGCAGAAGCATACATGCTCAAGAGGGATCACCCGAAATTCAAAGGCAACTGAATTTCGGCAACCGGGGCATCGAAGTCGGAATGCCGCGAAACTCACCGAGTCAAAGCGTTTCGCCGTTTGCGGAAGGAAGTCTGATGTAGAACAAGTAGCAGAAGCATACATGCTCAAGAGGGATCACCCGAAATTCAAAGGCAACTGAATTTCGGCAACCGGGGCATCGAAGTCGGAATGCCGCGAAACTCACCGAGTCAAAGCGTTTCGCCGTTTGCGGAAGGAAGTGTGATGTAGAACAAGTAGCAGAAGCATACATGCTCAAGAGGGATCACCCGAAATTCAAAGGCAACTGAATTTCGGCAACCGGGCATCGAAGTCGGAATGCCGCGAAACTCACCGAGTCAAAGCGTTTCGCCGTTTGCGGAAGAAGTCTGATGTAGAACAAGTAGCAGAAGCATACATGCTCAAGAGGGATCACCCGAAATTCAAAGGCAACTGAATTTCGGCAACCGGGGCATCGAAGTCGGAATGCCGCGAAACTCACCGAGTCAAAGCGTTTCGCCGTTTGCGGAAGGAAGTCTGATGTAGAACAAGTAGCAGAAGCATACATGCTCAAGAGGGATCACCCGAAATTCAAAGGCAACTGAATTTCGGCAACCGGGGCATCGAAGTCGGAATGCCGCGAAACTCACCGAGTCAAAGCGTTTCGCCGTTTGCGGAAGAAGTGTGATGTAGAACAAGTAGCAGAAGCATACATGCTCAAGAGGGATCACCCGAAATTCAAAGGCAACTGAATTTCGGCAACGGGGCATCGAAGTCGGAATGCCGCGAAACTCACCGAGTCAAAGCGTTTCGCCGTTTGCGGAAGAAGTCTGATGTAGAACAAGTAGCAGAAGCATACATGCTCAAGAGGGATCACCCGAAATTCAAAGGCAACTGAATTTCGGCAAACGGGGCATCGAAGTCGGAATGCCGCGAAACTCACCGAGTCAAAGCGTTTCGCCGTTTGCGGAAGGAAGTGTGATGTAGAACAAGTAGCAGAAGCATACATGCTCAAGAGGGATCACCCGAAATTCAAAGGCAACTGAATTTCGGCAACCGGGCATCGAAGTCGGAATGCCGCGAAACTCACCGAGTCAAAGCGTTTCGCCGTTTGCGGAAGAAGTGTGATGTAGAACAAGTAGCAGAAGCATACATGCTCAAGAGGGATCACCCGAAATTCAAAGGCAACTGAATTTCGGCAACCGGGCATCGAAGTCGGAATGCCGCGAAACTCACCGAGTCAAAGCGTTTCGCCGTTTGCGGAAGAAGTCTGATGTAGAACAAGTAGCAGAAGCATACATGCTCAAGAGGGATCACCCGAAATTCAAAGGCAACTGAATTTCGGCAACCGGGGCATCGAAGTCGGAATGCCGCGAAACTCACCGAGTCAAAGCGTTTCGCCGTTTGCGGAAGGAAGTGTGATGTAGAACAAGTAGCAGAAGCATACATGCTCAAGAGGGATCACCCGAAATTCAAAGGCAACTGAATTTCGGCAACCGGGGCATCGAAGTCGGAATGCCGCGAAACTCACCGAGTCAAAGCGTTTCGCCGTTTGCGGAAGGAAGTCTGATGTAGAACAAGTAGCAGAAGCATACATGCTCAAGAGGGATCACCCGAAATTCAAAGGCAACTGAATTTCGGCAACCGGGGCATCGAAGTCGGAATGCCGCGAAACTCACCGAGTCAAAGCGTTTCGCCGTTTGCGGAAGGAAGTGTGATGTAGAACAAGTAGCAGAAGCATACATGCTCAAGAGGGATCACCCGAAATTCAAAGGCAACTGAATTTCGGCAACCGGGGCATCGAAGTCGGAATGCCGCGAAACTCACCGAGTCAAAGCGTTTCGCCGTTTGCGGAAGGAAGTCTGATGTAGAACAAGTAGCAGAAGCATACATGCTCAAGAGGGATCACCCGAAATTCAAAGGCAACTGAATTTCGGCAACGGGGCATCGAAGTCGGAATGCCGCGAAACTCACCGAGTCAAAGCGTTTCGCCGTTTGCGGAAGAAGTGTGATGTAGAACAAGTAGCAGAAGCATACATGCTCAAGAGGGATCACCCGAAATTCAAAGGCAACTGAATTTCGGCAACCGGGCATCGAAGTCGGAATGCCGCGAAACTCACCGAGTCAAAGCGTTTCGCCGTTTGCGGAAGAAGTGTGATGTAGAACAAGTAGCAGAAGCATACATGCTCAAGAGGGATCACCCGAAATTCAAAGGCAACTGAATTTCGGCAACCGGGGCATCGAAGTCGGAATGCCGCGAAACTCACCGAGTCAAAGCGTTTCGCCGTTTGCGGAAGGAAGTCTGATGTAGAACAAGTAGCAGAAGCATACATGCTCAAGAGGGATCACCCGAAATTCAAAGGCAACTGAATTTCGGCAACCGGGGCATCGAAGTCGGAATGCCGCGAAACTCACCGAGTCAAAGCGTTTCGCCGTTTGCGGAAGAAGTCTGATGTAGAACAAGTAGCAGAAGCATACATGCTCAAGAGGGATCACCCGAAATTCAAAGGCAACTGAATTTCGGCAACCGGGGCATCGAAGTCGGAATGCCGCGAAACTCACCGAGTCAAAGCGTTTCGCCGTTTGCGGAAGAAGTCTGATGTAGAACAAGTAGCAGAAGCATACATGCTCAAGAGGGATCACCCGAAATTCAAAGGCAACTGAATTTCGGCAACCGGGGCATCGAAGTCGGAATGCCGCGAAACTCACCGAGTCAAAGCGTTTCGCCGTTTGCGGAAGAAGTGTGATGTAGAACAAGTAGCAGAAGCATACATGCTCAAGAGGGATCACCCGAAATTCAAAGGCAACTGAATTTCGGCAACCGGGGCATCGAAGTCGGAATGCCGCGAAACTCACCGAGTCAAAGCGTTTCGCCGTTTGCGGAAGAAGTGTGATGTAGAACAAGTAGCAGAAGCATACATGCTCAAGAGGGATCACCCGAAATTCAAAGGCAACTGAATTTCGGCAACCGGGGCATCGAAGTCGGAATGCCGCGAAACTCACCGAGTCAAAGCGTTTCGCCGTTTGCGGAAGGAAGTGTGATGTAGAACAAGTAGCAGAAGCATACATGCTCAAGAGGGATCACCCGAAATTCAAAGGCAACTGAATTTCGGCAACCGGGGCATCGAAGTCGGAATGCCGCGAAACTCACCGAGTCAAAGCGTTTCGCCGTTTGCGGAAGAAGTGTGATGTAGAACAAGTAGCAGAAGCATACATGCTCAAGAGGGATCACCCGAAATTCAAAGGCAACTGAATTTCGGCAACCGGGGCATCGAAGTCGGAATGCCGCGAAACTCACCGAGTCAAAGCGTTTCGCCGTTTGCGGAAGAAGTCTGATGTAGAACAAGTAGCAGAAGCATACATGCTCAAGAGGGATCACCCGAAATTCAAAGGCAACTGAATTTCGGCAACCGGGGCATCGAAGTCGGAATGCCGCGAAACTCACCGAGTCAAAGCGTTTCGCCGTTTGCGGAAGAAGTCTGATGTAGAACAAGTAGCAGAAGCATACATGCTCAAGAGGGATCACCCGAAATTCAAAGGCAACTGAATTTCGGCAACCGGGGCATCGAAGTCGGAATGCCGCGAAACTCACCGAGTCAAAGCGTTTCGCCGTTTGCGGAAGAAGTGTGATGTAGAACAAGTAGCAGAAGCATACATGCTCAAGAGGGATCACCCGAAATTCAAAGGCAACTGAATTTCGGCAACCGGGGCATCGAAGTCGGAATGCCGCGAAACTCACCGAGTCAAAGCGTTTCGCCGTTTGCGGAAGAAGTGTGATGTAGAACAAGTAGCAGAAGCATACATGCTCAAGAGGGATCACCCGAAATTCAAAGGCAACTGAATTTCGGCAACCGGGGCATCGAAGTCGGAATGCCGCGAAACTCACCGAGTCAAAGCGTTTCGCTGTTTGCGGAAGAAGTGTGATGTAGAACAAGTAGCAGAAGCATACATGCTCAAGAGGGATCACCCGAAATTCAAAGGCAACTGAATTTCGGCAACCGGGGCATCGAAGTCGGAATGCCGCGAAACTCACCGAGTCAAAGCGTTTCGCCGTTTGCGGAAGGAAGTCTGATGTAGAACAAGTAGCAGAAGCATACATGCTCAAGAGGGATCACCCGAAATTCAAAGGCAACTGAATTTCGGCAACCGGGGCATCGAAGTCGGAATGCCGCGAAACTCACCGAGTCAAAGCGTTTCGCCGTTTGCGGAAGAAGTGTGATGTAGAACAAGTAGCAGAAGCATACATGCTCAAGAGGGATCACCCGAAATTCAAAGGCAACTGAATTTCGGCAACCGGGGCATCGAAGTCGGAATGCCGCGAAACTCACCGAGTCAAAGCGTTTCGCCGTTTGCGGAAGAAGTGTGATGTAGAACAAGTAGCAGAAGCATACATGCTCAAGAGGGATCACCCGAAATTCAAAGGCAACTGAATTTCGGCAACCGGGGCATCGAAGTCGGAATGCCGCGAAACTCACCGAGTCAAAGCGTTTCGCCGTTTGCGGAAGAAGTCTGATGTAGAACAAGTAGCAGAAGCATACATGCTCAAGAGGGATCACCCGAAATTCAAAGGCAACTGAATTTCGGCAACCGGGGCATCGAAGTCGGAATGCCGCGAAACTCACCGAGTCAAAGCGTTTCGCCGTTTGCGGAAGAAGTGTGATGTAGAACAAGTAGCAGAAGCATACATGCTCAAGAGGGATCACCCGAAATTCAAAGGCAACTGAATTTCGGCAACGGGGCATCGAAGTCGGAATGCCGCGAAACTCACCGAGTCAAAGCGTTTCGCCGTTTGCGGAAGAAGTGTGATGTAGAACAAGTAGCAGAAGCATACATGCTCAAGAGGGATCACCCGAAATTCAAAGGCAACTGAATTTCGGCAACGGGGCATCGAAGTCGGAATGCCGCGAAACTCACCGAGTCAAAGCGTTTCGCCGTTTGCGGAAGAAGTCTGATGTAGAACAAGTAGCAGAAGCATACATGCTCAAGAGGGATCACCCGAAATTCAAAGGCAACTGAATTTCGGCAACCGGGGCATCGAAGTCGGAATGCCGCGAAACTCACCGAGTCAAAGCGTTTCGCCGTTTGCGGAAGAAGTGATGTAGAACAAGTAGCAGAAGCATACATGCTCAAGAGGGATCACCCGAAATTCAAAGGCAACTGAATTTCGGCAACCGGGCATCGAAGTCGGAATGCCGCGAAACTCACCGAGTCAAAGCGTTTCGCCGTTTGCGGAGGAAGTGTGATGTAGAACAAGTAGCAGAAGCATACATGCTCAAGAGGGATCACCCGAAATTCAAAGGCAACTGAATTTCGGCAACCGGGGCATCGAAGTCGGAATGCCGCGAAACTCACCGAGTCAAAGCGTTTCGCCGTTTGCGGAAGGAAGTCTGATGTAGAACAAGTAGCAGAAGCATACATGCTCAAGAGGGATCACCCGAAATTCAAAGGCAACTGAATTTCGGCAACCGGGGCATCGAAGTCGGAATGCCGCGAAACTCACCGAGTCAAAGCGTTTCGCCGTTTGCGGAAGAAGTCTGATGTAGAACAAGTAGCAGAAGCATACATGCTCAAGAGGGATCACCCGAAATTCAAAGGCAACTGAATTTCGGCAACCGGGGCATCGAAGTCGGAATGCCGCGAAACTCACCGAGTCAAAGCGTTTCGCCGTTTGCGGAAGGAAGTCTGATGTAGAACAAGTAGCAGAAGCATACATGCTCAAGAGGGATCACCCGAAATTCAAAGGCAACTGAATTTCGGCAACCGGGGCATCGAAGTCGGAATGCCGCGAAACTCACCGAGTCAAAGCGTTTCGCCGTTTGCGGAAGAAGTGTGATGTAGAACAAGTAGCAGAAGCATACATGCTCAAGAGGGATCACCCGAAATTCAAAGGCAACTGAATTTCGGCAACCGGGGCATCGAAGTCGGAATGCCGCGAAACTCACCGAGTCAAAGCGTTTCGCCGTTTGCGGAAGAAGTGTGATGTAGAACAAGTAGCAGAAGCATACATGCTCAAGAGGGATCACCCGAAATTCAAAGGCAACTGAATTTCGGCAACCGGGGCATCGAAGTCGGAATGCCGCGAAACTCACCGAGTCAAAGCGTTTCGCCGTTTGCGGAAGGAAGTGTGATGTAGAACAAGTAGCAGAAGCATACATGCTCAAGAGGGATCACCCGAAATTCAAAGGCAACTGAATTTCGGCAACCGGGGCATCGAAGTCGGAATGCCGCGAAACTCACCGAGTCAAAGCGTTTCGCCGTTTGCGGAAGAAGTGTGATGTAGAACAAGTAGCAGAAGCATACATGCTCAAGAGGGATCACCCGAAATTCAAAGGCAACTGAATTTCGGCAACCGGGGCATCGAAGTCGGAATGCCGCGAAACTCACCGAGTCAAAGCGTTTCGCCGTTTGCGGAAGAAGTCTGATGTAGAACAAGTAGCAGAAGCATACATGCTCAAGAGGGATCACCCGAAATTCAAAGGCAACTGAATTTCGGCAACCGGGGCATCGAAGTCGGAATGCCGCGAAACTCACCGAGTCAAAGCGTTTCGCCGTTTGCGGAAGAAGTGTGATGTAGAACAAGTAGCAGAAGCATACATGCTCAAGAGGGATCACCCGAAATTCAAAGGCAACTGAATTTCGGCAACCGGGCATCGAAGTCGGAATGCCGCGAAACTCACCGAGTCAAAGCGTTTCGCCGTTTGCGGAAGAAGTGTGATGTAGAACAAGTAGCAGAAGCATACATGCTCAAGAGGGATCACCCGAAATTCAAAGGCAACTGAATTTCGGCAACCGGGGCATCGAAGTCGGAATGCCGCGAAACTCACCGAGTCAAAGCGTTTCGCCGTTTGCGGAAGGAAGTCTGATGTAGAACAAGTAGCAGAAGCATACATGCTCAAGAGGGATCACCCGAAATTCAAAGGCAACTGAATTTCGGCAACGGGGCATCGAAGTCGGAATGCCGCGAAACTCACCGAGTCAAAGCGTTTCGCCGTTTGCGGAAGGAAGTGTGATGTAGAACAAGTAGCAGAAGCATACATGCTCAAGAGGGATCACCCGAAATTCAAAGGCAACTGAATTTCGGCAACCGGGGCATCGAAGTCGGAATGCCGCGAAACTCACCGAGTCAAAGCGTTTCGCCGTTTGCGGAAGAAGTGTGATGTAGAACAAGTAGCAGAAGCATACATGCTCAAGAGGGATCACCCGAAATTCAAAGGCAACTGAATTTCGGCAACCGGGGCATCGAAGTCGGAATGCCGCGAAACTCACCGAGTCAAAGCGTTTCGCCGTTTGCGGAAGAAGTCTGATGTAGAACAAGTAGCAGAAGCATACATGCTCAAGAGGGATCACCCGAAATTCAAAGGCAACTGAATTTCGGCAACCGGGGCATCGAAGTCGGAATGCCGCGAAACTCACCGAGTCAAAGCGTTTCGCCGTTTGCGGAAGAAGTCTGATGTAGAACAAGTAGCAGAAGCATACATGCTCAAGAGGGATCACCCGAAATTCAAAGGCAACTGAATTTCGGCAACCGGGGCATCGAAGTCGGAATGCCGCGAAACTCACCGAGTCAAAGCGTTTCGCCGTTTGCGGAAGAAGTCTGATGTAGAACAAGTAGCAGAAGCATACATGCTCAAGAGGGATCACCCGAAATTCAAAGGCAACTGAATTTCGGCAACCGGGGCATCGAAGTCGGAATGCCGCGAAACTCACCGAGTCAAAGCGTTTCGCCGTTTGCGGAAGAAGTCTGATGTAGAACAAGTAGCAGAAGCATACATGCTCAAGAGGGATCACCCGAAATTCAAAGGCAACTGAATTTCGGCAACCGGGGCATCGAAGTCGGAATGCCGCGAAACTCACCGAGTCAAAGCGTTTCGCCGTTTGCGGAAGAAGTCTGATGTAGAACAAGTAGCAGAAGCATACATGCTCAAGAGGGATCACCCGAAATTCAAAGGCAACTGAATTTCGGCAACCGGGGCATCGAAGTCGGAATGCCGCGAAACTCACCGAGTCAAAGCGTTTCGCCGTTTGCGGAAGAAGTCTGATGTAGAACAAGTAGCAGAAGCATACATGCTCAAGAGGGATCACCCGAAATTCAAAGGCAACTGAATTTCGGCAACCGGGGCATCGAAGTCGGAATGCCGCGAAACTCACCGAGTCAAAGCGTTTCGCCGTTTGCGGAAGAAGTCTGATGTAGAACAAGTAGCAGAAGCATACATGCTCAAGAGGGATCACCCGAAATTCAAAGGCAACTGAATTTCGGCAACCGGGGCATCGAAGTCGGAATGCCGCGAAACTCACCGAGTCAAAGCGTTTCGCCGTTTGCGGAAGAAGTCTGATGTAGAACAAGTAGCAGAAGCATACATGCTCAAGAGGGATCACCCGAAATTCAAAGGCAACTGAATTTCGGCAACCGGGGCATCGAAGTCGGAATGCCGCGAAACTCACCGAGTCAAAGCGTTTCGCCGTTTGCGGAGGAAGTCTGATGTAGAACAAGTAGCAGAAGCATACATGCTCAAGAGGGATCACCCGAAATTCAAAGGCAACTGAATTTCGGCAACCGGGGCATCGAAGTCGGAATGCCGCGAAACTCACCGAGTCAAAGCGTTTCGCCGTTTGCGGAAGAAGTGTGATGTAGAACAAGTAGCAGAAGCATACATGCTCAAGAGGGATCACCCGAAATTCAAAGGCAACTGAATTTCGGCAACCGGGGCATCGAAGTCGGAATGCCGCGAAACTCACCGAGTCAAAGCGTTTCGCCGTTTGCGGAAGGAAGTGTGATGTAGAACAAGTAGCAGAAGCATACATGCTCAAGAGGGATCACCCGAAATTCAAAGGCAACTGAATTTCGGCAACGGGGCATCGAAGTCGGAATGCCGCGAAAACTCACCGAGTCAAAGCGTTTCGCCGTTTGCGGAAGAAGTGTGATGTAGAACAAGTAGCAGAAGCATACATGCTCAAGAGGGATCACCGAAATTCAAAGGCAACTGAATTTCGGCAACCGGGGCATCGAAGTCGGAATGCCGCGAAACTCACGAGTCAAAGCGTTTCGCGTTTGCGGAAGGAAGTGTGATGTAGAACAAGTAGCAGAAGCATACATGCTCAAGAGGGATCACCGAAATTCAAAGGCAACTGAATTTCGGCAACCGGGGCATCGAAGTCGGAATGCCGCGAAACTCACCGAGTCAAAGCGTTTCGCCATTTGCGGAAGAAGTCTGATGTAGAACAAGTAGCAGAAGCATACATGCTCAAGAGGATCACCCGAAATTCAAAGGCAACTGAATTTCGGCAACCGGGGCATCGAAGTCGGAATGCCGCGAAACTCACCGAGTCAAAGCGTTTCGCTGTTTGCGGAAGGAAGTGTGATGTAGAACAAGTAGCAGAAGCATACATGCTCAAGAGGGATCACCCGAAATTCAAAGGCAACTGAATTTCGG